>CAOJCR011893696.1:0-11297 GCA_948330485.1 Euphorbia neoarborescens | reverse complement strand
ACTCTGTAAATAGCTACAAGGAAGGAAACAGATGAAAAGATACCTGGAAATAATACCGCAGACCTCGTAGTTCGAGAAAACAAAGGAGAAAAATAAAATGCCAGATCGTAAAAGAATAAGAGAGAGAGAGACTAAATGTTTATATAGGAGTACTAGGGATAACGAAACGGCGTTTAGGGATCATGATGGTGGTAGATACAGTTGGCACGAAAGTATTGGATGATACATTTATCGAGGGTATTCTAATAAATGCGATAAATAAAAGCAGTTTGAAAATAAGCGGGATAGATAGATTTGAAAAGATAGATCAAGATTTGGATCAACCTTGAAAGGTCTCATCATACTGGGGAGGGACTACTGATGACAATCAGTAACTTTTTACCGAATAAGGCATTTTATTCGGCAAAGCTCTTGACGTCAAATACATGTTTCGGATGTATCATACATTCAGTAAGGCACATGACAGCATCAATACATTGACCGGATGAGGCACTTCATTCGAAAAGACACCTGACATTATCAATATATTTCTCACCCAAGGTACATTATATTTCGGGTTGGCTTCTATGATGACTTAGCAGCATGAGTCATCGTCCGAAAAGGTTGTTTCCTTAATAGGGGACAACCGAAGGGTATTTACGTCTTTCCACAGATGACAACAATCATGAGCTGGAATAATTCGTAACAGAATTCAGTTATCAGACTCACTATATAAAGAGATGAAAAAAATCACGTAAGAGGTACTTGATTTTCTTCTAATTCTCTTTATATTGTCATTTTCCTTTAAGTTCATTTTCCTTTTCTTACTTAAGCATCGGAGGGTTATTCACCGGAACCTCTGGTGTCACTTATTTTCTTCTATTTCAGGTCGGAAACCTGTCGACGGTGACTATCTTCATCGGAGGAGAATATTTTTGTTCACTACAAATATCAGACAGTAATAGCATACAAGCTAGCTAAAAGCAAAAATCCTAAAATGAAATTACAAAAATGGGAAAGCACAGTAGGACAAATAGAAATCAGACACATATAAGTTCACAAAAAAAAAGAAATCTAAAAAATCACCATAAATAGAAAACGAAATACAAAATAACCAGAAGATTTAAACTAAACACACAAATAACAGAGCACTATAACACACGAAGCTAGAGTTTTTTTTTTATTATATCTACTCTTTATTTCTCTTTCACTTATTTTCTAGCTTCAAATCACTTCCCTGGTTACATGCACAGGTCCAGCGAACCTCAAACTCTCTCCATATATTTTTTCTTTAAGAACTCTCAATCTAAATCGCTAAGCCACCCCAATATTTCTCCTCCCCCTAACCTCTCTTTTGTAGATTTTCTTATAACCAGCTGCTAACCCTCGAAACCCCTCCTCCCCATTAAATTACCTCTTCCTCCTTTGAAGTTGTTAATCATTCCTCCTTTCTTCCCAAAGCTCCCTTATCTTCCTTTTCCTTTTCACAAACCCTTTTTCTTACTTTTCTTTCTTTTTTAAAATCACCAGTGTCCTTTCCTTCTGCTCTAGAACACTAAAATCTCTCCTTTTTCCCTTTTAAGAGAGCCATCCCCCTTTGTGTACTTCTCTTTTCTCACCCTCTCTCGAAAAATGCTTAAATCAGAAACCTAAATGAATCTTCCAAAATGACTCTTGAATTCTGCCCTTTGATTTTCCTTTTCATTCTTCCTGCCATGTAAAATAGCGTGAATTTGGTTTTGGAATTCCTAAAATAAAAATGCACCATTTTTCATTTTTTATCTAAATCCTAAAACGACAATGTTTTTTATATATTACTTTAATTCAGCCTCAAAATAATGTCATTTTGTGCTTTAGTATTCTTGCCTAAAAAAGGCACTGTGTTAGGCGATTAGTTTCCTTCCTCTCCCTTTACTTTCCATCTGTCTTTCCTTCCTTCCTCTATTCCGAAATGATGTCATTTTGGGCTAGCCTTTTCCATCCTTCCTTCCTTCCTTATTTCCATCCATCCATTTTACACTTTTGGTCCTTATTTTTCTCCTTTTTATTTTTAAACCCTTTTTCTTACATGTAAGGAACTCTATCCCTATTTATATATATTTTGTATTTTATTATTTTATTATTATTATTTTAATATTTTATTTAATATTCTAAAAAACTCCTAAAAGAAACAAACACAGAGACAAAAAGGAATAAACACAATCTGGTTTGGCCTAGTGATAAATAAAAATTTTTTACAAAAAAAGAAATAAGTTTATCCCAGTCTAGCCCGATGAAAATTCTTTTTTAATTTGAAAATTGAATTTAAAATAAAAACATATTTCTTTGACATTCTCAATTGGGAAAACACAGGAAAATTTGGAAAATTATCGATTAATCATACACCCAAAAAAATCCTATGCTAACAGACCACCCCTCGAGTTTCAGGATTCAAGTCTTGAATTCTGAAACACAGCGGAGTAGCAAGGGATATTTCCTAACCATCATATTGCTTGGATGTGGACTACCTAAACCCTGATAGCAATCTTTCCTTGATGGCTATACATACTTATAGTACATTCAGCCGAACAAGTGTCTATGTCTAAGTATGATGTCACCTAACATGGGTACCATAAGGGAACACTATGTTCATACATGGACTTAAAAGACATTTATACAATCAAAGTACTTAAAAAATATATGCCATAGTTAATGACTATATACATTCTAGAGATAAGCACCATAGGCTATGGTTAAGCACATCATACATGATGAAAATATGCACCGTAAGTCATGGATAAATGCATATTGAGAAAATACATGTCGTAGGTCAATAAGAAATGTATATATGAGAAGATACGAGCCATAGGTAAAAAATGCATATATGAGGAAATGCGAAATGTACGGTGGAACTCGTATATGAGAAAATGCAAGTCGAAGGTTACAGAAAAGTATAAATTGAGAAAATGTGAGCCATAGGTCTTAGCAAAATGCATATATGAGTGAATATGCGTCGTAGGTCATAGCGAAACATATTTATGAGAAAATATGATCTGTATGTCATGAAAAAATGTAAATTGAGAAAATATAAGCTGTAGGTCATGGAGAAATGCATACATGAGAGAATACGAGTTGTAGATTATGATAAAATTTGGGTATGAGAAAACACAAACCCTATGTCACGGTAAAATATATATTGAGAAAATGCAAGCTGTAGATTATGGAGAAATACATATATGAGGGAGTAAGAATTATAGGACAAGACGAAATATAGATATGAGAAAATACAAATGTTATGTCATGGTAAAATCTACATTGAGAATACAGGTCGTAGGTCATAGCAAAATGTATATATTAGAGAATACGAGTCGTAGGTTATGGCAAAATGTGTGGATGAGAAAATACCAGCCATATGTCATAACAGAATGTATATTGAGAAAATGTGAGCATTAGGTCATGGAAAAATGCATATATGCGAATAAGAGCTATCAGTCACTACAAAATGTGTGTATCAGAAAATATGAGCCTTATGTCACGGTGAAATGTATATTGAGAAAATGTGAGCCGTAGGCCATGGTAGAATGCATATATGAGAGAATATGAGTTGGAGGGCATGAAAAAACATGTGTATGAGAAAATACGAGCCATTTTTTATAGCGAAACATATATTGAGAAAATGCAAGCCGTAAGTCATGAAAAATTGCATATATAAGAGAATACGAGCCATAGGTCACGATGAAATGCATGTATTAGAAAATACTAGTCGTATGTCACAATGAAATCTATATAATTGGATATGAGCCATAGGCCATGATGAAACGTATATATAGGGAAGCGCAAGCCATTAGTCTCAGAAAAATATGTATAAGATATAGACGATAAATGGGGTGGTTGGAGTAGTCTAGCTTGATTTTTACTTACAATTGATAATTTGGTAATAAAAAATTTTATCCCTTAAATTCTAATTAAAAATAAGGATATGCGTATAGAATGGAATAGAATGAGATGTATGATTACATGGGCTCACTTGGTGTAGTGTGAAGTAAGAAATAAAATGCTTCGAAGCGGATGAATTATAAGGGTGCAATGTAAAATGTGCATGTAAGTGATACTTGTGATTTAGGTCGCAATGACTAACATGATTATTGGCTCATTTTCATTCATTAACCAACAATTTTGGTGATAAAAATTTCAACCCCTTTTATTAATGAATGAAAATGACCACTCCAATTCATAATACGCGACACATATCCTTGTACGGCACTTGTTGTGGTTGTTTCCAACTAGTTTGGCTTTCAACCATGCATGTTGACAAAAAAAAATTAGAGTACGCCAATTATTTGATTTTTGAATGTTTTTTTCCCTAAATTTTCCTTGAACTGCCCAAATGGGTTTCTAATTCAATGGGCTACACTAACTTTTACCTAAACTCCCCCAAGAAGTTTTCAATTTACGGGGTTTTTTTTAGTGGACATGAACAATCTGAGGTAAATTGTGTAACATAGCAATAAATGTAGTGTAAGGCACTCAACGTAATGTTATGAATATGAAATCTGCTTAAGTTTTATTTCCTTATTGAAATTACACTATACTTGAAAATTCATTACATGCTTTAAACATCCATATATGACATTGATGAATTGTAATTTGGGAAACTAAGACCACTCCTAAAGTTACGTGTATTGCATTCCCTTACCCTCGATAGTGGGGATTTTTTAACGATAACCCTAACTTTTGCCCAAGCTTCCCTTGCAAGCTTTTAACTCGTTAGACTATGTTGCCATTGCTTTTCAAGTCGGACCAAAGATAAAAGGCCATTACTTTTTCTTGGACTCCTATACATGGTATATCTTCAACCTATCTTGATTAACTGGATTGAAAACCTCATTCCTATCCATGTCTATTATTTGCACTGCTCCTTTAGACATAACCTTCTTTACCATGTATGGTCCCTCCTAATTGGAACTTGCCCCTTGCATCCATATTTGTGGGTTTAAGCTATTTCAGTATTGGGTCCCCTACCTTGATTTTTTTCTTAGGCCTTTTAAACCGTCGGTTTTATGTTTTAGCCATTCATTGTCGGTACAGTTGTAACTTATCCAAGTCTTGTAGGCTATTCTCATCAAATATTTCCAACTGTTTGTATATATTTATGGCCCAGCCTATTTCTAGCAACCCTTCTTCCAAAGATATTCAGAGTTATTTGTCCTCTATTTCTATGGGTAAGACTACATCCATACCATAGACATGTGAGTATAGGGTTACCCTTGTTGGTTATCTGACTGAAGTTCTATAACCCCATAAGGTATAAGGTAAATTTTCTTCCCAATCCCTGTAAGTGGACACCATTTTACACAAACTTTTCTTGATGTTCTTGTATATGGCTTCTACTGCCCTATTAGCCTGTGGTCTATAAGGTGAATATCGATGGTGTTTGATAGCTTGCTTTGCCAATAATGCTACTATTACCTCTTGGAATTGAACCCTATTATCTATCATCGTATGATTAAGGATCCCATATCTTAAGAAAATATGCCATTCAATGAACTTGGCCATATTCTTATCAATGACAGTGATGTAGGATGCAGCTTCCACCCATTTGGAAAAGTAATCCACTGCTACCACTATAAACTTGTGACCGTTGGAAGCTAGTGGTTGAATCCCCCCAATGATGCCAATACCCAATGCAGAGAATGGCTAAGGAGTGGAATGATTGTTAAGTTTTGAGGGAGTGAGATGCGAAATATCCCCGTATATTTGGCACTCATGGCACCTCTTCACTTTTGCTACATAGTCAGCTTGCATTATAGATAAGAAATAACCTACCCTTAGGATCTTCTTAGCTAATGATTCCACATTCATGTGCAACCCATATGCCCCACAGTATATCTGCTGCATTACTAATATTTCCTCCTCTTCTGTTAAACATTTTAAGAGGATCCCCTCAGCTGCCTGCTTATATAATTGACGAATAGTGAGTCTGAACTGAACTGCTAACTTTTTAGAGTAGCTTTGTCTGAAGAGTCACTATCTATAGAAAACTGGCCCATCTTCAAATACTCTATTAAGTTATAGAACCATGGCTTATTTTCCACCATAAGTGTACATGCTCTGGAAGTTTCAAAATAAGGTCACAAAGTCATAGCCTCTACTAAAGTGTGTATAGGTTCTTAACTTGGGCCTCTACAAAGTGAGGATAACGTAGCCAGGGCATCTGCCATCCTGTTCTTATCCTGAGGTATTCATCGATAAAGGAAGGATGGGATGTTTTAACTTAGTTCTCGGATGTTTCTAAATAAGGCCTGAGATATTCTTCTTTTAACTCCCACTCCCTGGTGACTTGTCATATGACCAATAATATGTCTTTGATAACAACTGCATTATGTTCTCCCAATTGAATCAGAGTATCCAACCTAAAGAGGCATGCTTTATATTCAGCACCATTATTAGTGTGAAGGAACTCCAGTTTTTTGGAGAGGGGTATGATTTCTGCCTCAGCCATACCAATAACGACTCCTAATCCAGCATCCTAATTGTTTACCACTCAATCAAAGAACATAAACTAATTGGGTTTTACTGCATCTATAGAAGCTAACTATTTATTTGGGAATTCTAGGCTCATCTCCATTGCTATATCTGCTGGCTGTCCAACTAAAAACTCTGCAACTACTCTACCCTTATGACTTTTCTAGCTTGATACTCAATATCAAACTTCGATAACATGAGCAATCAATAAGATAATTTCCCTACCAAAGTGGGGGCCTATTATAGGTCTTTTATTAGATTTTACTTTGCCACTACAATCACCTTGTAAGCCTAGAAATAGTGCCTCAATTTCATAGTTACCCATATCAAGGCTGCACACATTCTCTCCACTAATAAATGTTAGGTCTCATAATCCAAAAGGCTCTTTCTGGGGTAATGGATAGAAAACTCCCTCTTATCATCATCTTCCTAGACTAGCATTACTCTAATGGAGGTCATAATGGATAAGTGTAGGGTCAAAGGATTTTTGGGATGGGGTTGTTTTGGGATAGGCGAGTTTAAGAGATAGGCATTAATTTTATTAAAGGCAATTTAGCATTGGTCGTTCCACTCCATTGGTTGGTTTTTTAGAGAAGTTTGAATATTGGTTCACATATGGGTGTCAATCTAGCAATGAGATGGCTGATGTATTGTAAAGACCCTAAGAAGGATATTATTTCCTCTTCTGTCTTCGGGGCAAGCAGGTCTTTTATGCTTTATGTTTGTCTAGATCTACCTCATTGCCCCTTTTGGTGATCATATACCCCAGAAGTTCCCATAAGTGACCCCCAAATACACATTTCTTAAGATTCAAACATAGATTAAATAATTCTACCCGCGTCAGCAACTTGTTTAAGATCTCAGTATGACTTTCTCTTATCGAGGACTTGATTAGCCTGTTATCCACATACACCTCTACCTCCTCATGGATTATGTCATGAAGAAGCGCTGTGAATGACCTCTAATAGGTTTCCCATGTATTCTTGAGGTTGAATGGAATAACTTTGTAATAAGAAGTACCCCATTCTATTATGAAAGTAGTCTTTTCTAGGTATTTCTCATTCATTATGACCTGGTTATAGACTGAGAACCTATCTACAAGTGAAAAAATTTCTGCACTGGCTATACTATCTATTACCACGTCAATGTGAGGTAGTCATCCTTAGGAGAGGGTCTATTCAAATTACAAAAGTCCACACAAATCCTAACCTTTCTGTCCTTGTTAAGAATAGGTACCACATTAAAAATTCCAGATATTCCACAACCTTAAGAAATCTAGCTTGTTGTTGTTTCTATATCTCATCCTTTACTTTGGTTTCCCATTCTATTTTGAGTGTGTGAAGCTTCCATTTGACTGTAAGGAATCGGGGAACAGTTGGAATCCGGTGTTCAGCTATTTCCCTTTCCATGACTGCTATTCCTCGTATGTCCCTACAAAAGCCTTTGCATGTTTTTGTAGCACTATAGTAATATCCCCTTTTTCTTTTGGAGTAAGGTCTTGCGATATGCTTACTATTTTAATTTCGTCATGTGTTCCCAGATTAATTTCATGCAATGTAGTGTCGTGGATGCTAAAAACATAAAACGAACGTTTAAATGCATGTACAATGCCATCAATAAAAATAACACAGGAGTAAGAAAATTTATATTTTCTTTCATTTAGAGCCCCATTGGCTTGATTATATAGATTAAAGATTAAAGTTATATCTATTAGTGCTTGTAGAAGCTTTATCCTTGTTGCATCTTTCAGATTGTTCAAAACCTGGAAACTTAGAGGAAGATTCACTAATTTCCAATTATGGTTCTATAGTGTGGAATCACTTTCACTCCCTATGGCCTCTTTGCATAAAGCAATTTCCTTTAAATTTAAAGCTTCACTATAATTTTGAGGCTTTACCTCTACCATATAGGCTATAAAATCTGGTTCAAAGATTTCTCTATTCTGGCCCTTTTACTCCTTCTAGGTAGTACATCATCATCATCTTCTTAAGAAGAATCATTTATATTTTCTTCATCTGTTTGTTGAATTTCATTGTCAACTTCTTGTTGATCCATTTGATGAAGCATTTCTCGAGACTACTTGGTTCTTGACCCTTCATTTTTTGGATTGTATGGAAACACATCCTCAAAAAACGTTGCATCCTTTAATTTATCAAATTATTCTTATGTATTTCTGATTTTTTAGATTCATACACAAGAAATCTATATGCATTAATGCATTTATCTTATCCAATACACAATCCGCATTTTTTAGCTCGATTTACATTTTCTTAAGTAGTGGAACCATTACCTTTGCCATACACCCCCATACATTCAAATAATTATAGGAAGGAATCCTACCTTTCCACAATTCATACGGGGTTTTATCTTGATTTTTTGGGGTATCTTATTCAAAAGATAATTTTGTAGACCATACTATATGCCCCTATAAGTTCTATGGTAAAATAGAACTGGTCAATATCGCATTTATCATTTCTTTCAATGTGTAATTTTTACATTCTACAACTACATTAGATTGAGGAGAATAGGTTGTGTTACTTTATGAATTATACAATTTTGGGGAAAAAATTTACCAAAAAGGTGTTATATATTCCTCACCACTGTCACTTCTAAAAACCATAATTTTCTTATTGAGATGATTCTCAACCTTTTGCTTATAGAGAACAAATGTTTCCAAATCCTTATTTTTGCTTTTAAGCAAATATACATATCAGAATGTTTTACTATCGTCAATGAAGGTAATAAAATATTTATTTTCTCCCCTTGATTGAATGAATTTCAAGCCACAGATACCTATATATATATATCAGATCAAGTGGTTCTATGTCCTTTCAACGGAATTTAATGAGGATCTTGTCATTTTTGTATCACCATATGTTTTTCATTTATTATTTTTGTCAATGACAAACAAAGGAATATGATTTAAGTTAAATAAATATTGCAACGTATCATAATTAACATGTTCAAGTCTACCATGCCATACATCACATGACACAACCATATATAAAGAAGACGTTTCTACTTCATTATTATTAATATATTTGGAATTAAAGAGATAAAATTAAATTTAATCTCATCATTACATTCATAACCCTACCCACATAAATTCCCCCTTTGGAAAAAACTGGGGCTCAAATACCATTTTAAATTCATGAATGCTTAAAAGTCTTCCAGAAACCAAGTTCCTCCTCATATCAGGAATCCATAATACATTTTGTAGTTTTAATCTTTCTCAGAAGTCATCTTTAGTACAACTATACCTTTCCCTTGATCTTTAAAGAGGTAGCATTGCCCATGTAGAGCTTCTCTCCGTTATCCACAAGAGTTAGACCCATAAAAACACTCAAGGGTATTATTATTAATATATTTGGAATTAAAGCGATAAAATTGAATTTAATCTCATCGTTACATTCAAAACACTACCCAGATAAATTCCCCCTTTGGACAAAATAAATTACTGGAACTTAAATACCATTTTAAATTCATGAATGCTTAAAAGTCTCCCAAAAACCAAGTTCCTCCTCAAATACCATTTTGTACTTTTACTCTTTCCTAGAATTCTTTCCACTTGATCTTTACAGAGGTAGCATTGCCCATGTAGAGCTTCTCCCCGTTATCCATGAGATTTGGACCCATAAAACAACTCTTGACCACCATTCTCTTAGATTTGTATCTGTCATATTTACCTCAATAATCACACCACATTCACCAAATATTTTATGATTGTTTCAACTTTGTTAGCCTCAATAGGCTTGGCCTCCTTTAGAAGTCTACCATCAGATGACTTGTGGCCTACCTTGTTGCTTTTGAAATATTCCATATTAATTTTGCGCTTCTTGGATACACCCCCCTTTTGGGGCCTAATTTTGGCACAAATTCTCCTTTACCTGTTCTTCAGTCCTTTTTTACCTCTACCAAGTTCACTCTTGGCTCGTGAGAATGTTTTCTCAAAGATACCCAATTGTCTTCTTCAATTCTGATCTGTCAATAAGATCTTCCACAGTTATTACTTTTTGCATGTGCTTCTGGTAATTTTTAAAGTCAGTCCAACCAGGTGATAACTTCTCAATCATTGCAGCCACTTGGAATGACTCATTTATCTCTATGCATTTAGCATATATGCCATGGATCAACAATTGTAATTCTCGCACTTGAGAAACCATAAATTTGGAATAATTAATTTTAAAATCAAGGAATTGTCCTTCTAAGAATTTCTTATTACCCGCATCCCTGGTTTTATATTTCCTGTCAAACGAATCTAAAACTTCCTTTATAATTAACATCAACTCATATATACTATTTAAGGAATCAATCAAATAGTTCAATATGTAATGCTTGCAAATGAAATTGGAATTATTCCATGCATCCATAACAACCAGTATTGTGGGACCTGTAACATCATCTGCCACATTGGGACAATCCTTCTCAATAAGCCTTTTTAGCTGGAGAACAGTCAAGAAAAAAGAGCATCTTTTTTTGTCATGTTTTAAAATTTGCGCTAGAAAACTTTTCTAGTCTTTCTACCAGGTTTACACCCGGAATAGATGTGATTCTTGTACACATATAAATTGACCAAATTGTCCATTCTAGTTTTTAGTCAGACCAATTGCAGGAAATTGTGCATTTTGGTTTCCAGAATTTTCTCCTACAACAG
Source organism: Euphorbia neoarborescens (assembly GCA_948330485.1). Lineage (NCBI taxonomy): Eukaryota > Viridiplantae > Streptophyta > Magnoliopsida > Malpighiales > Euphorbiaceae > Euphorbia > Euphorbia neoarborescens. The sequence goes on along the minus strand of CAOJCR011893696.1, from coordinate 160 downwards.
GTAAAGTCAAATCAACAATAATAGAATTTCCTTCTTTCTGTAAAACGAACAAGAAAATAGTAAGAACACAAAAGGAAAAGTAAAGAAACATATTAATATTATCAATATAATGAAAATATTATCCATGTAAAAAATAATCTCAAACCAAATAACATCCAAA
>CAOJCR011892370.1:0-10409 GCA_948330485.1 Euphorbia neoarborescens | reverse complement strand
ATATATTGTAAGCAAATAATTTAATTATACAATAAAAGTATGAATCTATATTAATTTGAACCGTAATTTATCAAAGAATTGATGTTGACGTCTGTACAAGAAGTCTCCCTAAGATAAAATTTACCGGTAAGTACAGCAACTGTCTCCCAGGATACAACAGCTAACAATAGTGAACTCTATCGTGTATCACCGAACTTAAGCTTAAAAAGTTTTGCAATAAGAATAAAATGCAAAAGAAAATAAATTCCTTCTTCTTAACGTGATGTACTATGCAAAAGAAAAGAAAATTCCTTCTGCCTAACGTGATGCTTTCTGCCTTAAAATTAGAAAAATGTGATTATGCCTAATAAAGCCAAGAACCACGTTGTTGTCACCTTAAAAAGAGAAAGAAATAATTTTTGAAAGGCCGAAAATAATTGAGATTAATTGCTGAAAATTAAATGTAATTAAAAGAAAAAAACTACAACTTAAGAAAAACGAAGAGGCACAAGCACACACCAATTTTTAATTCACATTAAATTCCAACAATCCTCCACATGAATAAAAATTGACCTTAAACAAGACATTTTCTAAAACAAAGTGGTGATAAAATTATAGTCGATATCTAGATAGGTAGGCTACAACCTTTGAACCTTCCCTTATGAGAATATATTTACTTTACTAACTGAGTAGTAGACATGAAGTCCTTGAACTACTCTACCATTTAAGTAAACGATGACATATTTCTTATAAATACCAACATAACATGATTTTTTATTCTCATGTTTATGTTCATTATGGTCATGAATATTTCCTGGTTTGTAGGAGTTTTAGAAAACTAAGCCTTATTAGTCTCATTTAAAGCAACCCACTCCACTCTTACATAGGTGATCTCTTTTGCTCAATCTTTTTATTCACAAAGAATCATTAAAAGCATGTCTTAGCTTAACCTTACTCATTTATATTTATTCATTGTTTACATGTAACATCCCGGCCTGGGAGTTACAAGTTTTATGTATATAAATTTAAATGTAAGTTTTGATTGAGGTGCAAAGGTTGGTGTTGAATGGTAATTCGTTAAAAATTTCGAGTTTTGGATTTAATTCATAATTCGTATGGATTGATGGAAGTAATATTTTGATGTTAAATGCATATTTAAAAGTTTTAGAGTGTTATTTTAATGAGGCTTACATACATTTTGAGGAACTTAAAAGTGTATTATCAAGTTACGTTTGAGTTCAAAAATGAGATATTGAAGTTTTAAATGGAATAAGGAATTGAGTGTGAGAAGTTGAGTTGATGTATGAATGATTTAAAGTGTTTTCTTTATGAGTTTTATAAAGTTTCGTGAATGTTTGAGAAGTTGGGAATGAATTATTATGATATGTTGAGGTTCGCGTATGATAATCGTGAAGTTTTGAGGTGTTTTAGGATGGTTGGAAGGGTAATACGAGTTGGCCTCATAATGCTTGACTCATGTTGAACTCGTGTTAAGCATTAAAATGATGAACTCGAGTTGGCCTCATAACACTTGACTCATGTTGAACTCGTGTTAAGCATTAAAATGACAAACACGAGTTGGCTTCATAACACTTGACTCGTGTTGAACTCGTGTTAAGCATTAAAATGATCAACACGAGTTGGCTTCATAACACTTGACTCGTGTTGAACTTGTGTTAAGCATAGAAAAGTCAAAAATGGTAGGAAAAAGGGGGGAAAAGGGGGAAAACTTGGTATTTCCTATTTTGGATATTATGGGATGATTTTGGCTAATATTTAAGGGGAGGAATTCTGGATTTTTCGTGACTTATCTTTCTCTTCCTTTGTTGTCTTCATTTTCTTCTTCTTGTGCTCTCTTTTCTTTGTGAATTAACTTGGAGTTATCATCAATTCTTCTCAAATTCCTCTCAAAATGGGTTGGGTTTGTTCTAGCATCGAATTTTCATCCTTGGATGTGAAGTTTTGGAGTATGGTTAAGTGTTGGGTTGGGCTCCTTGATGATTTGAGGATTCTTTGTGACTTGTAAGTGAATATCAATTCTTCTAGTTAAGTTTTATTATTTAAATTGTTTATAATCTTGATTTTATTGTATTTTAAGTATGTTTAATCTATTGATTTTGAATACTTGAGTTTTAATGTTATGGTCATAATTATGAGCTTGTGATTTGAGAAATTTTAGATTTGATTGTTGGTTTTGATATGAATTTGAAGTTAACTTGAATAGGTATTTGGGATTTGTAATTGATTAAGCTATTGTTTACATATATATGTGTATGTTTTGATAATTCAAGTTACTTTATTCCTATTGTTTTGATTTAAGTATGTTATTTTGATTTTGATAAAATTAAAGGTATTGTTATTTTGATATTGTAATAGTTGAGTTTTTGAGAAGTATTATTGATTTTGGTATTGAAGTTACCCTATGAGTTTTGGAACAGATTTCTAATCCGGTTGTAATGTTATGATTTTATATTATATTTGAAATCTCGGCTTGAGTTCATATGTTGGACTTAGGTCTGGTGGTTAGAAATTTTCATAAAGATAAGCCGCGTATGGATTTTCCTTAAACATCCATCTAGACGGGGTCCGATTATGTTTATTTGAAAGACCCTTTCTAGAGAAAGAAAGGGCCTGAGTATACTCAGCTCAAGTCCTATCGTTGCATGGCAGGGTAGTGTTATGTAAGTCTATGCGTTGATAGGCGGTACTTAGAGATCTCGACTTTCTCAGTCTTGGCAGCAAAGTAATTGCGTAAGACCATGTGAGATAAGTTTATATATGGTTACACCTGATTTAAAAATCCTATCATAAGTTGATAGGAGGTATTTGGGGACGGATCTAGGATGGATAGATTTTTATTTTTGATCTATCTGATTTTGAGTTATGAATATAAGTTACGAGATTTGAGAAAATCGGTTTCAAGAAATGTTTTTCCTTGGTTGATATATGAAGAGTTTTAAATGATTTTGTGATTATGTTTTTGATTTATACAAATTATGATTTAAATTGTTGTATGGAAAAATATGTTTTATTGAATCTCATAGTTGATATTCACTTATTGAGATATTTTTATCTCACATTTTTAAATGTTTTAAAATGTTTTGGGAAGGAGCCCGAGTTCTCATATCAAGGTTGCTAGTTCGAAGGTTGGTCGAAGCCATGGCCAAGTTGTAGACGTTTTCTTTCCTTTTTATTTAAAGTTCGATTTTTGTTTTGAGTTGATTTGTAAAGAAAATTTTAATATTATTGATAAGCCACGAACTCAGCTTCCCTAGTGGATCTTCTTATAATCGTTTGTCTTGATGATTTCTAAGAAACTGCTCCTCCTCCTAGAGTAAACATGTATCCACTAGTACCTTTTGAATTTTAATGTACACTATCCAACTAGCATCAGAATATCCTTTCAGTACAGCTGGTTCTCTCATAAAATGCAGTCATAATTTCGAGTATATCATAAGTACCTTAGTATTCTCACAATAGCCTTCCAATGGTTTTCCCCTGTATTACTTGTGAATCTGCTTAAATTGCTTACAGTGAAAGCAATATCAGGTCTTGCACAACTCGAGAGTTACATTAGACTGCCTATAACTCTAGCATATTCCACTTGGTCTATGCTCTCACCTTTATTTTTTGACAAATTTTGACTAATGTCAATCGGCGTTTTAGCTATACTAGTATCATCTTTACTGAATTTACCCAGTATTTTTTCCACATAGTATGACTGCATTAATATGAGACCGTTAGGTGATCTTTTTACTTGAATGCCCAAAATAATATCTGCATGTCCCATTTCTTTCATTTCAAATTTTGAATTTAACATATTCTTAGTGCGTTTGACCATATCTTCATTGCTTCCTACAATAATTATGTCATCAACATTCAAACATAGGATAACATATCCTACATCTGTAGTTTTCACGCAGATGCACTTGTCACACTCATTTATTTGATATCCATTTAACATCATGGCATCATCAAACTTTTTATGCCATTGATTTGGTGTTTGCTTTAATCCGTATAAAGACTTCACCAACTTACAGACTTTCCTTTCCTGACCTGGAGCCACACAACCCTCAGGCTGCTCCATATTGTTCTCTTCTTCAAGATCTCCATTAAAAAAAATCAATTTTCACATCCATTTGTTGTACTTCTAAATTGCGCAATGCAACAATAGAAAGTATCATTCTAATAGATATTTTTCTCGACACAGGATAATATGTATCAAAAGAGTCAAGGCCTTCCTTTTATCTAAACCCTTTAATAACCAAACGACCCTTGTACTTGTCAATTGTTCCATCTGCTTTCATTTTCTTTTTGAAAATCCATTTGGAAGTTAGTGGTTTAGTTCCCAGAGGAAGATCCACTAATTCCCAGGTACGGTTCTGCAGGATAGAATCAAGTTCACTCCTTATAGCTTCTTTCCATAAAGGACTCTATGTTGTACTTACAGCTTCTCTATAAGTTTGAGGTTCAGTCTCTAGCATGTAGGTTAGAAAATATGGACCAAAAGACTTTTCTACCCTAGCCCTTTTACTTCTTCTAGGCTCTTCCTCTAATTCTGTATCATTCTCAAATTGAGAATTTTGATCAAACTCTACAGACACTTGTTCAAAACCTTCAGAGTTCTGTTCAACATCATGATCGTTCTCTTCTTTAACAGTCTTATATAACCGTTTAGATCCTAACACAGTATCTCTCTGATTGTATGGAAAAACATTTTCAAAGAATGAGGCGTCCTTTGATTCCATAATAGTGTTCTTGTGAATTTCCGAATTTTAAGATTCATATATAAGAAATCGATATACATTACTGTGTTCTTCATAACTAATAAAAAAAGAGTCTACTGTTTTTAGACCTATTTTAATTTTCTTTTGTAATGGAGCCATTACTTTTGCAAGACATCCTCACACTTTCAAGTAATTATACGAAGGTTTCCCACCTTTCCATAATTGATTAGGAGTCATATCTTGTTTCTTTCGGGGTATCCTATTCAAAAGGTATTTAGCTGACAAAACAGCTTCCCTCCATGTGTTCTATGGCAACCCAGAACTAGTTAACATTGCATTCATCATTTTCTTTAAAGTACAATTCTTACGTTCAGCTACACCATTTGATTGAGGAGAATAAGGTGGCGTCACTTCGTGAATAATTCCTTGTTGAGCACCAAAATCACCAAATGGTGTTACATATTCACCTCCACGATCACTCCTAACCACCTAATCATTTTATTAAGCTGATTCTCTACTTCTTGTTTATAGAGAACAAACTTTCCAAAGCCTCATCTTATCTTTTAAGCAAATATATATAATAGTATTTTGTGTTATCATCAATGAAAGTAATAAAATATTTATTACCTCCCCTTGATTGAAAAAACTTCAAATCACAAATATCAGTATGTATAAGATCACGTGGTTCTGAATTTCTTTCAACAGAATGAAATAAAGATCTAGTTAATTTTATCTCAACACAAATTTGGCATTTATGATTTTTATCTAAGGCAAAAGAGGGAATATATCTTATGTTAATTAAGCATCGTAATGTATCAAAATTAACATGTCCAAGTCTACCAAGCCATAAATCATATGAAACAACCATCTACGATGAAGATGCAATTTCATTCTTATTGATAGAGTTAGACTTATAAGAGATACAGTTGAGCTTAAACATCCCATTACACTTGTATCCCTTCCCTACATACATACCCCCCTATGACAAAACAAGCTTTTAGGACTCAAATACCATCTTAAAGCCATGTGAGCTCAAGAGGCTCCCAAAAACTGGATTCCTTCTAATATCTGGAACATACAAAACATTCTATAACATTAATCCTTTTTCCAGAAGTCATCTTCAAAAACATTGTTCCATATCCCTTAATCTTTGAAGTCGCAGCATTGCCCACGTAGAGCTTCTCCTCATTATTAGTAAGAGTCAATCCAGCAAAAGTCCCTTTGTTATAACAAACATAACGTTTAGCTCCAGTATCAATCCACCATTCTCTTGGGTTTGAAAAAACCATATTAACTTCAGAAATAACTGCACAGAGGTCGATGTCTGACACATCCTTAGTAATATTCTCCATAACATTAGCCTCATTCTTGTTGACCCTTTTAGGAAACCTACAATCAAAGGACTTATTTCCCATTTTATTGCAATTATAACATTTTCCATTGAACTTTTATTTCTTCGAAACGCCTCCTTTTGGTCTTCGCTTGAAATGAGCAGAATTCTTACCCTTCTTAGAGTCTCTTTTAACCTCCACGAAATTGGCCCTTGATTGAGATTGATACTTTTCTACCAAAAGAATAGGGAGGCAAGAGGTAGTTATTTTTAGATAAAAAAATTTCTAAAGGGAGAAAGAAGAGAGAGGGGGTCTACTATTTTAGTTCTTCTTTTCCTTTGTCCTTTGGATTTTTTTTATCAATCTAAACCAAAATCATTGGTTTTTAGATCCATCAGAGATTTTTTTCACTCGGATATATTGATTAGTCTACTGATAGCATTAAATAACACCTATATATATATTTTGGGGTGATTTTAATTGATAAAATGAATCTAAGAACTAAATATTTTCTGGGTTCATCACAAATCTCTTAGAAAGTAGATTCTAAGAATATTTTGCACAAAAGCCAAATTAAATAAACACTTATCGGTTTATGGAGATTTTTTATTAGATTTTCTCTACATCAAATTTCTTCGGCACTTGAGGATTCACGGCTATAAAGGTAATCCTGAGATCTATCAAATCTCTTTTTTTTGTTGTTCTTGCTGCTTTGTGTCAATTCATCTTTAAAAATTTCATGTTTTAAGTGTATTAAGGGTATACAGTGATTACTTAAACTGCACGGATATAGTTTATGTTCTTATAGATATAATTTATAGCTAGGTATGAGCATGGGATTTTTTCGAGTCGATGATGAATAAGAAAATGCTGACCTATTATGCTAAGTGTATATTTTTCTAGTTTGACAAGGTGAGAAGTTTGAATAATGGACAAGCCAGAAGGGGTCTCCAAAGTCCAAGTTAAATAGTCAAAACAGAAAGAAATAAGAAAAGTCAAAAGTCATACAGCTATAGTTTATAGTTGTATGGGTATTACTTATACTCGGGCAAGCCTAAAGAATTTTAATTTTTCACATAAGTGATTATAGTTGCGTAAATATAGTTATAGTCGTACAGCTCTAAAACACGGATAGAATCAAGAATTTAAGTCTGATTGAAACAGAAAAGTAAGGAGATCCCTCACTAAACATTACTCTTTCCCTGAGGTATATAAGCTCTTTTTATAAAACCCTCAAGGGGGGAGGGGGACTTTTAGAGAGCAAACATTTTTTGTAGAAAAAATAGAGAGAGACAGAGAAAAGAACACTCACAAAGACTTAAGATTGAGCCTTAATCTTAGTGTACTATTTGGGGGTCATTCATAAAATAATTTTGAAGTAACTCGGATTAGTTAATAGATGAAAAAGTTTGGACCTTGGAAGACCAGATGGATTCTCGGTTCATTTAGATTTTCTTACAGACCAACTAGAGGAGTATATGGTAGAGAGGGAAGTCTTGAGACTCATTAGAATCCTTGCTCTTGTTTTTATTGTTTGTGATTGCTAATTCTACTTATTTATTTTCTTATTTTTATAATGATTTTTTATACTAAAATTGCACGACCATAAGTAAGCACATTCGGCTATAGGTTATATACATACGGATATAATCTGTAGTTGGGAAAAAGGTTAAAGAAAGCCATATAGTTTTAATATTCCTATTTAACGGACTATGATAATAATTACACGTAGCAAGCCATATCCTAACATCTATAACTATATTCGTATGGATATAAAGTATAGTCGCGCAGTGATAGTTTGACATAAAAGGTCAAATCTATTCCAAATCTTGTTATAAATCATTTTCTTCCTGAACAACACTCCGGATCTACCTATATTCATATGGGTTATTTATGGTCAGACGAGTTTTTTGCATGAGAACAGTAAGTCCTACTTTTTTTACTGTTTAGGTAATAAATAATCGTATGGCTATAATTATTACCGTGGAATGAAAAATGGTCATACAGGTATTTACCCCTGATAGAATGTTTATACTTGATTTTATATTTGTTTTGGCCTAGATTCATTCCTGTAGATATGTTTGCATCTTATAAAGACAAGCCAAGGAGCTAGGTCACTAGAACAGTTCAACGAAGGAAACCTTATGTTTTCTCAACATCTGACTCACCATATGCATGTGGAAAATATTAAAAATTAAACCAAATATTTTGAAGATAAAATGTTTTTCGGTCCTATCATTTGATTTTCAAAACTATTTTCCAAGTGTAGTTGAGCCTAACCTTTTCAGTTTTACAAACTATCCCCCTATATGCATTCCCTCAAGCTATCTAATTTGTCCCATTCTGATGTATGTTCTTTTTTTTGTGCCCTACTTGAGTCCTATATACCATATATGTACTAACCATTATGGATTTAAGGTAATCAATTATGGATAGATGAATGGCTAGGTTTATTTCTTTATTTATTTATTTTTGCATCTATTTAGATCTTGTGCAAATTAGCCGATTGTACCCTTATCTCCTATTTTGATCATTTGTATCCCCTTAGTGTAGGTTGGTGAAAGATTGTAAATGTGTGTTTATTTTTCTTGATTATTTACCTACTTTCAATGTATATGCGATCAAAATAAAAAAGGGAAATTATCTCCTTAGGCCGTTTTGTATATCTATTTTGTTATTCACCAATTTAAAGTTAAAGAAAAGGGATTAATAAGTTCTCATCTGTACACGAATCTCTAGTAAACAGTGTTGGACTCCTATTTGGATTTTGAGAAACACCATGATTTAATTCCTGGTGGAGCTTAAAATCAGGTGCTGAGTCCAGTCATTATTTTAAGGAATACATGTTTGAGTTTCTTAAACTTGTTTTTTTCGAAAGAAATGAACTTCAATAAAATAAAAGACCATTCACATTTATTCATGTTTTTGTCAAACTCAAAATTGACCTATTAAAACAATCTTGGTCCTTTCTTTCTTTTGGACCCAAAATCCTTTTAAAAGAAAAAAGGAACCTGGGGTCGCTGATGCTCCTAGTTAGTGACTCTATTGGAGACTTATTTTCTTAATATAGTTTTTTTACAAACTTCCTTTTAAGAGACGTTTGATGAGGTTCTGAGAAATCATTCCTTTAATTGAATTCGGTGAGCCTTTTGTGGTCTATTTTCCTCTTCTTTCAAAAACCAAATATGTGTTTTATGTATGTCTTCTCTTTTCATTCACTCTATTGCATAGCACTTGCATTAGTTACTAAATTTAGGACTCTCCTACCCTATGCCCAGTGATTCCGAGAAAGCCCCACTTGTGTCCCACGAAGGTCACAAGGATGCCTCACAGTCTTGTACCAACTCTTCTCGTTCAAACCCAAAGGGGAGAGAAAGAGGGTATATCTTGCTATGGGAGCCTTGATGTTATCCGCACTAAGACTCAAACCCATGCATAAAGTAGCAATATCAACTTTTCTTAGGATTCAAAAATGCAATTTATAAAATGAATCTAGTTTTGACCTTTTTCCTTCCACATTAATGGTAAATATACCCCTCATAGGGATGATCAGAGATTTTTATATAATGTGTTGGAGTTATAAGGTCAGGAATTTCCAATTTGTAGGCTACTTGTCCTCTTGTTTGTGTGTGTTTATGCTTTGAAATTTAACACAACTGCATATGCTTACATTTAAGTCTCATGGCTATGTGATTGCCATTATTATGTTGTAAACGAAATGTACATTCATCATTCTAACAATGTAAATTGGATTGTTCTAGTGCATGTCACATGGCATGCTAACCCCAAAGTTTTGTGCAACCCTATGACATTTCTTTTTTAGGCTTAGTTTAGTATAATCATGCATCCCAAAGTCTTTTTACATAAATCTCATGTATCATTCATGTGTATACCATTCTATTAACCCATTCCAAATATAACCATGTGAAGGTTTCTTATATGTCATATCATCCATCATCAAAATGCCATTACACTAACTGTTTATTGCAGTGATACATTTATTTCATGTGTTGCATCTCATGAAATCATACTTATAAATATCTTTATAAACACATTGGATAGAGCTCTAATGACCTCGTACTGAACCCAATCCATTTTTGAATGGCAATTTTCAATTTGCTTGTTTTATGGAACTAAACCCAATTCATATTTTAAATTACATTTTGTAGGGAACTTAACCCTTTTCAAGTAGCATTGGGGTTAGGAACTGAACCTGACAGTGTTTTAGGTAATCACACTGCCAAGTACTTTACCGGGGATATTCATCTCGAACATTGCCTTTGTGTTTATAAAGCCTATTTCCACCCCAGGCATGGAATTAGTGATCCTAGAATCATGTTAGGTGTATCTCTCGTGGATAGTATACAAGATA
>CAOJCR011891652.1:0-10714 GCA_948330485.1 Euphorbia neoarborescens | reverse complement strand
CCATATTCAACATCAAAAACAACTTAAAACATGTCAAAACAGTAGCCAAATCATACCATAGACATCCTACACTAATCTGCACATAAACACACCCATACCAAACATCCTAAGCATGCTTCTACATTGACAAATCTAAATAAGGAAATATGGTGTGGAAGTTACTCGTCACTAAGTGGCAAAATTTTTCAGATGGTGCAAGTTTTTCTGACATATGATGCTATGCGGGTGCTGATGGGAGTGAGTGAGCTGGAAGATTTTTAGGCTTCGTTTCGAATGTTAGACTTAGTATAGATTCTATTTTTGGATTGTGAAGTTTGAATTATTATACTTATTTATTTGTTTATCTTTTATGTTTAAAGTTTAGATATTAGCTATTTCAATCTCTGATAATTGGAATTAAATTTCTTGCTATTGAATGATTGATGGTTCCGACTCGTGCATTGTTTCTGCCTTTGCACATCTATAAGTTGGGGTCGTCACATCGAATGCCCAGAAGGAATCTCTTATCCAAGAAGTAGAATCTCTAAAGATATCCCTGGAGCAAGAGAAGGAACAAACCTTGCTCGAGAAGGACCATACCCGAAACATAGCTGAGGAGGCTGCTGACAGATTCATGGCATTTGCCAAGACCTGGGCGGACAAAATCCATAGAGCTTATTCAGAGAGGATGCTCGACTAGGCCCGCATCGAAGTTACCTTCCCCTCATCTATGGAAGTAGATGCCTTTATGATGAATGCAGTGGCAGAGGAAGAAGAAGAAAATGGAATTGGGGAACATGTCCCGAAGGTGGGGGATGATCCTCCCGCCAACTATTTGTACTTTGTTTGCTGTACATTTCATAGTTTGTACTTTGGAAAATTTTATTGTATGTACATTTTCTCATTTATCTTCTCCCCTTGGATCCTGTTATTATCATTTATATTTTCCAACCATGAATAGCCTTAAATAGTGGCGCATGCTCTGCATCTACTATAAATGTTTCATAATCGAAACTTATGCATTACGTACCGTATCTACAACTTTAATTTGGATTTGCCTTAAGTCTTTCCAAACTTATGAATTTTGAGTTGATCTGGTTTGGGCATCCTTACTGGATCAGCTCCTGTTGTCATAACGACTAAACACTCTTGTAGGAATTTAGATATCCTTTAATATTGATTTAGACGTCTGCTACTTTAGACATGGCTCTTATGTTAATTGCGAAATATTTGAATCTCCCGTCTTGGTCTTTTATTAATATTCGGCACCTGACCCTTCATTCAGAATCTAGGTCTGCTTTAATGATTCTGGGCTTTGTATCTTGGCCTCATTTTAGAGACTCAGCATCTTGGCCTTTATTTGGAATCTAGGTCCGCTTTCAATAATTCTAGGCTCCGTGTCTTAGCCTTATTTTAGAGACTCGATATCTTGGCCTTCGTTAGGAATCTTGGTCCAGCTAAGGTATCTTAGGAATCCACGTCTTGGCCTCATTTGAGACTCAATCTCTTGGCCCGTATTGAAATTGATCTGGAATCTAGGTCCGGCTAAAATATCTTAGGACTCCATATCTTGGCCTCATTTGAGAGACTCAACATCTTTGCCCGTATTGAAATTGATCCAGAATCTAGGTCGGGCTAAAATGTCTTAGGAATCTGCATCTTGGCCTCATTTGAGTGACTCAGCATCTTAGCCCTTATTGAAATTGATCCAGAATCTAGGTACGGTTAAATGTCTTAGGACTTCGTGTCTTGGCCTCATTTGAGAGACTCGGCATCTTGGCCCATATTAAAATTGATTCGGAATCTAGGTCCTGCTAAAATATCTTAGGTATTTATAACCGTGTTCTTCAAAATTCTTTATTAATCTTCAATCCCTCTGTCAGGGCGATTACATTTATGATTTAGGATTGCATACCTCGTTAAAGACCTGATTAAGGAAAAACCCATTGGGAAAAAACCTTTAGTCAGGGAAAAAGAGTGCAACATCTTTGTCCCCTATCACTCTGACAAGTAAAATTTTCTGAGATTTACAATGTTCCAAGTTCGAGGAACATCTTTCCCCTTAAGCTGTTGGAGCCGATAGGTGGCTAGTCCCACCTTACTTGTGACAATATACGGTCCTTTCAAATTCGCCCCCATCTTGCCTTTTCCTTCTCTGCTTTGAGAAGCAGCCGAGTCTTTTAAGACTAGATCTCCCTTCTTAAGTTGAACTTCTCGACCTCTCCTGTCATGGTATCTTGCAATTCTGGCCTTATAAGTTGCTATTAGGATGTATGCTTTATCCCTTCTTTCTTTGAGAGAATTTAGCTTGCTTCTGAGATTAAGCTCATTTTCCTCTATTGAATAGTGAATTACCCTTTTGCTCGGAGACCCTATTTCTGCAGGGATCACAGCTTCTACTCCATATGTTAGGACGAATGGCGTTTCTCCGGTGGCCGATCTTGGAGTTGTTCAGTAGGCCCATAATACATAGTGTCAGGAGCCTATATGCTTTGCTAGCCTCTTACGCAATCCATCTTCAATGGTTATATTGGTTACTTTTGTTTACCGTTACTCTAAGGGTGAGCTACCGAGGAACATCTATGTTCTATTTTCAAGTTTTGACAAAACTGCTGAAACTTTTCTGAGGTGAACTGCGTCCCATTATTTGTTATAATTTTCTACGGCATATCGAATCTGGCCATAATTTTGTCTTTGATGAATGATATGACCTTCTCAGGGGTGATAGAGATTAGTACTTCTGCCTCTACCCATTTAGTGAAATGGTCTACGGCTACAATGATATACTTCTTTGTCGACTAGCTTCAGGCATGGGACCAACTAGGTCAACTCCCCAAGTGTGAAATGGCCATACTGTATAAATTAGCTTCTGCAGCGCTGCGGGCCGATAACTTTTGGGAGTATTGATTTTGCAAGGTTTACACTTCTTTATGTATTCAACCGTATCTTGATCCATACTCGCCCAAAAATATCCTTCTAGTCGAGCTCTTCGCACCAATGTTGAAGCTCCTTAATGCGCCCAAAAAATTCCCTCGTGCATTTCCTGCAAGACATACTGACCATCTTCTTTAGAAATGCATTTTAACCAAGGCTGGGTGAAAGACTTTCTCATTAACTCATCGTTTTTGAGGGCATATCTGGCTGCTCTTCGAACTACTCGGCCAGCTTCCAATGAATCTTTTGACAATTCTCTTGTTTTCAAGTAATTGATGATATGTGCTCTCCAGTCTTCTTCAGTTCCTTGGATGTTTAGGACTTCGTCTTCACTGCAAGGTCCATCTTACCTTTCGAAAGGGCAAGTTAGTTTTCTCCAATCTTTCGAATGGGCTTCTGCCTTGGCCAGTTAATCAGCCTATTCATTTTCTTCCCTGGGGATATTCTCCACCTGCCATATTATGCCTTTAGATTCCAACTCTTCCAACAAACTCTTTGCTTTGGCTAAATACATGCCCATGGATTCATCCTTTACTTGAAAGCTTTTATTTATCTGACCCATCACTAGCTGAGAGTTACTTCAGATAACTACTCTATCCGGACTAATTTCCCATATCAGGCTTAATCCTCTAATCAGAGCTTCATATTCTACGGTATTATTAGTTACAAGAAAATCCAGTTTTACAGCATATTTGAATTTAAGCTTACCCGGACCCTTCATGATAATCCCTATACCAGCACCCTCTGAGGGAGATGCTCCATCAATATATACTTCCCACCTTTCAGCCCGGATGATGGGTTCAGGTTCTAGTCCGACAAATTTAGTGATAAAATCTGCCAGTACCTGTGCTTTGATAGTTGTTCTCGACTCAAAGAGGATGTCGAACTCCCCTAACTTCATTGCCCACTCTGCTAATCTTCCTACCATATCAGGTCTTTGTAACTTATTTAAGGGCAAAGTAGTTTAAACGGTGATGGTATGCACCTAGAAGGAGGGCCGAAGGCGAGCGGCCGCAATCAATAAAGTTAAAGCCATTTTCTCAATCCAGGGATAATTCAATTCAGCATCTTTCAGAACTTTGCTAACATAATAGATAGGAAACTGTTGTGTATCCTCTTCTCTAACCAAAACAGCTCTGACTACTTTATCAGTTGCCGCCAGGTATATGAATAAGCCTTCATCTTCTATTGGTCTGCTAAGCAAAGGCGGAGAGGACAGAAACTATTTCAAACTGTTAAAGACCTTCTGAAATTCTTCATCCCAGATGAATCTTGGTTTCTTATTAATAGCCTTATAGAAGGGTAGGCATCTCTTGGCCGAGAAAGAGATGAACCTCCCCAGAGCATTGATTCACCTATTAAGTCATTGTAAATCTTTCAAACTTCTTGCGGGACTCATCTTCGTGATAGCTTAAATTTTGGTTAGATTGGCTTTAATCCCCTTTGCGAGACCATAAACCCGAGAAACTTTCCTCCTTGCACCCAAAAAATGCATTTTCCGGATTGAGCTTAAGTCTGTATTCCTGTAAGATTTTGAATACTTCCTTGAGATGACTCGAATGCTCTTCTTTATTCTGACTTTTAACAACCATGTCATCTATATATACTTATATGGTTTCCCCTATCTGCTTCTTGAACATGTGATTCACTAACCTCTCGTACGTTGCTTCGGCATTTTTTAGTCCAAAGGGCATCTTGATGTACCAGTAAGTACCCTCATGTGTAATGAAGGAGGTCTTTTCTGCATCGTCTGGATTCATAAAGATCTGGTGGTATCCGACCTTGGCATCTAGTACCGAATATATCTTGTATCCGGCTGTTGAATCTACAAGTTGATCTATACTCGGTAGGGGATAACAGTCTTTTCGACAAGATTTATTCAAATCTGTAAAGTCGACACACATGCGGTAGGATCCGTTGGGATTTTTTACCAGCACCACATTAGCTAACCAGTCTGTATAATGCACTGGCCGAATGTGACCTGCTTTGAGTAATTCAGCCACCTCCTTCTTAATAGCTTTCTGTCTATCTAGAGCGTGTCGCCTCTTCTTGTGCGCCGCTGCTTTAGCTTCTGGATTGACATTGAGGCAGTGCTTGATTATCTCCGGAGGGATACCCTCCAAATCTTTGGTTGTCCAGGCAAAAGGTCTGCACTCGGATTTCAGTACTTCTAAGATCATATTCTTGACTTGATCGCCCAGATCTTTCTTGATGTTTATCATCTTTCCTGCTGCAATGGCTAGTGTTTCTATCTCGTCCACAGGTTTGGTTTCTTCACTGGATCTCTCTTGTTCATATTCTTCGCCTTCTTCATTCCTTAGTGAGGCTAAGTATGTTTTCTATGCCTCCTGTTGGTTTCCACGACAGATTGCAATTCCCTTTGAAGTAGGAATTTGCACCGCTAAGTGTCTGCAAGATATCATTGCTTCTAAGGCAACCAGGAATGTCCTCCACAAATTGACATTGTATGCCAGCTTTGCATCTACTATAAGGAATAATTCTTCCAACTTGTACATGTGCTCATCATCTCCAGCTCTGACCTGTAAAGATATCTGTCCTATCAATGGGACATGGGCTCCTCCCAAACCAAGTATGGGAGCATAAGCAGGTTGTATTTTCTCCTTAGGAACTTTCAGCTTTGTGATGGCATGTTTGTTAATCAGGTTGACCGCACTTCTTGTGTCCACCATCACATGCTTCACCAGGTACTTTTCCAGCTCTATCTCAATTACCAATGCATCCACATGCCCGAGATTCACGTTAGAAATCTTCAAAAATGATTCATTAGGATCAGGTTTGCCTTTTCTGTGTGATGGCTCTAGCTTTGCTTTTTTGGATCGATTCTCCATACCCGATCCTCCAGCTACAACCATGATAACCCCTCTGGGCTGATTCTTCCCTAGCCGCTTCTTTTGCTTAGTTTTATGGGCTTGTTCTCAGATTTAGCACCCTCAACATCTTCCTAATCATTTTCTTTATCGTCTATAAACTTGGATAGCTTACCCTTTCTGATAAGTTTCTAGATCTCCTCAGCTAGAAGCCTGCAATCATCTGTCCAGTGGCCTTTGGCCCTGTGTAATCTGCAATAAAGGTTTTTATCCGGGCCCAACGTGACCCCTTCCTTTGCTTACGGACACGTTAGATCTTTGTTGAGCCCTTTTTCCTGATTGCCACCAGGACCCCACTTCGAGATGCGTTCAGAGGGGTGAACTTTATCCGATCTCTGTCACCTCTAAAAGAATCTCTCCGATTACCCTGATCTCTCTCATGCCTGCGACCATCCCTTCTGGAGTTCTCAAATTCTCTGTTTCTAGCAGTTCGGTCTGGATGTACCGCCTGTACCTCATCCACCTCCATACAGTCCTTACAGATAGTTATTAATTGTGCCTGATTATGAGGCTTTTGGGATCCTAAGCATTGTCTTAGTCTTTCGTTGGTGGTGTTCCTCATGATAGCTTCGCAGGCAATATTGGTCTCGATATTCTTGATATTTATGCAGGCACTATTAATCCGGTCAATATAATTTCTGAGAGTCTCTTGGCTTTTAGATAACTTCATTAAGTACCCGAGTGGCAGTATTGGCAAGGATAGACCCAATAAATTTTGCTATAAACTGTTTCTTCAACTCCTCCCAACTATCAAAGGAACCTGGGGGGTAAACAATCATACAATAATGAACAAGGTCCATCAAGAGTTGAGGAAAATATCTTGTATAACAATATCTCATCCGCATTTGCCACAATTATCAAGCTAGCATACCTTCTCAGATGGATAACTGGCTCACCAGCCCCCTTTTAAATAGGTAACTACGGCGTTGAGAATTTGCCATTATGAACAGTATTGAGAATCCATTTTGACAGCGGAGGATCTCCTACATCTAGTAGAGGAGCTTGAAAAGATACATCTAATTCACTTAGGCTAGACTTCAGCCATTCAAACAACAGTTTTCCTCCTTCTCCCATGAGAAAATTAGTCTTCCACTAATCTATTAAAGGATTTCTGCTTCCATTCTGAGCGAAATTGACAGGCATGGAATGAAGGCCATTCACTCCTCCCTAGGGTAAACCTGCTCTTATGATCTACTTCAGAGGCAAACCCGGAGGTAGGCTAGGTACTTCATATACTGTTGAAACTCCCTGCATCTGAAACCCTTCCCAGTTTTGTTGAGTTTGAGGTGCAAAGCATCCGCTAGCTAAAAATTGGTTTGGCCCTAAGCTTCCCATCCCTGACTCATCTGGCCTTATTTGAATCATTCCCACTGGTGTATACATCTCGGAGATGCGAGGGAGAGAAGTGTGAAAAAGGGGCCTATTAACCGGAATCCTGCTGGATTCTGGGACACTGAGATTTACAGGATTATTTCTTGCTTCGTCTACTGGTGTCATTTCTGTTGGCGGGGCAGCTGATAGTGTAGTATTGGGTAACGCCTGCTGGATCATGGCTATATGATGAGGTGCCATGGAATAGCTCTGCATGACCTGTTATAGGGCCATGGTAGGTTCTTCTCTCCTTTCCACTGTCACTGTTTCTGCACTTGACCTGTTTAGAATGTCGGCTGAATCTGAAGGCTGACCTGAACCTATTGCCATTGTTGGAATTTGGTCCACGCTCACCGCACCAATAATGTTCCTGTGTAAATCTGCTTTCCGCCGATCAGATAAAACTTCTCACCAGAAACCTAAAAAGAACAACAAATAAGTGACGCCGGGGTGGTTCCGGTGAAGAACGCTCTGATGCTTAAGTCAGTAATGGTGTTTGAGTAATTATTTTTGTAGAGTAACAATATATAGTTAAAACATACCCTTTTATGCAGGCTTGGAGCCCTTTATATAGGCCCTCAGACTTAGAATCTAATTAGGAGTATAATTGTAGAGTCATAATAGGAATGCACTTCCTATTTAGAGAGAATTTCCATTTAAAGAGATATTTCCCAAATAGAGGGTATCCTCTTACTCACTAAGCGGACTACCGGATCAAATTTATCCGCTATGGGAGAATAGGGCTGATCCGATTTCTTAATAGCTTTTGCCATTCCTCCACCAAATTAACCGGGTGATCTGGTTCACTTAGATCCGGTTACCCAGTTAATTTGGCCCTATGCGTATCCTGTAAGGGCAAGTAACCTTTATCCGGTACTTACCTTAGGATATCTATTCTGTTCAGCATATAATGTTACAATCTTGGTAAAAAATACCACTGATTGTCATCAAACATTATCTTTGATAAGTAACAAGTAACCATTCCTCTACTTACTTTTGAAAATGATCAGGCTATAGAAATTATTCCTGATATAGTTGCAAAATTACAACCAAATCAAGATAAAACCATCATCCCTCCCTTAATAGAAGAACAACATTGAGAAGACACACCATTAAGAAGATCCACTAGAGAAAGGAGAAGTGCAATTCCAGTTAACTATATAGTATTTCTCCAAGAACATAAGGGTACAATTTGTTTGATGGAAGAAGATCAAATCAACTTCCATTAAGCAGTGCATAGTTCTAATTCTTATGAGTGGATAGATGCCATGAATCAGGAGATGAAGTTTATAAAGGACAATGAGGTTTGGGATCTTATCCCATTACCAGAAGGTGTTAAATTTGGATATTTAAGGCCAAGAGGGATTAAAAGGGCGATGTGTAATGATATAAGGCACATCTCATTGCTAAAGGCTCTACTTAAAAGGAAGGCACTAATTCTAAAGAGACTTTTTCTATAGTTCCATCGAAAGACTATTTTAGAATCATAATGGCATTAACAACACATGTTGATCTTGAGCTTCATCCAATGGATGTTAAGACTATATTTCTCAATGGTGATATTGATGAAACCCTTTCTATGGTACAACCAAAAAATTTTGTTTTTAGGGATTCAAAACAAATAGTCTGTAAATTAAAGAAGACCATTTATGGGCTTAAGTAAGCATCACGTTGATGGTAGCACAAATTTCACCAAGTTGTCATTTCCTGTGGTTTTAAGATGAATTTGGCTGATGATTGTCTATAACACAAGTTTATTATGAGTAAGTGCATTTTCTCGGTTTTATATATTGATGACATATTACTTGCCGATAATGACATAATTCTATTGAATGAGACCAAGAGATTTCTTTCTAAACATTTGGAAAGAAAGATCTTGGTAATTATTCTTTTGTATTACGAATCCAAATACACTGAGATCACACTCGATGTATTCTTAGATTATCATAAAAGGGTTATACAGAGAAAGTACTTAAAAGATTTGGCATGCAAGGCTACAAACCAAGAAGTACCCCTATGGCTAAAGGAGACAAGTTCAGTCATGATCAGTGCCTTAAAAATAATTTAGAACTTAAGGAAATGGGAAAGTTTACTTCTTCATTTTTTATAGTGATCCTTACGTACGCTTAAGTATGCACACATCTTGATATTGCATTCATAGTTGGGATGCTATGCAGGTTTTTTGTAATCCTATTCTGGACTATTAGAAAGTAGCCAAAAGAGTACTACACTATTTACAAAGGATAAAGGACTACATACTCATATATCAGAAATCAAATCAGCTAGAGAACATTGGGTATATAGATTCTGATCATACTAGATGTCTAGAAACCTGTAAGTCCACTTTTGGTTACATTTTTGTTTTGGATAGAGGAGCTATATCTTAGAAAAGTGCCAAGTAGATGCTTCTTACTTCCTCCACCATGAAATCAGAATACATAGCATGCTATGAGGCATCTAGTAAAGCCTTATGGCTACAAACATTTGTAGCCGGGTTGCATATTATGAGTGTTATAGAAAGATCACTTAAGATGTACAGTGAGAATAAAGCTACATTCATGTTTTTAATAACAATTGAAGTTCTACCAATAATAAGCATATAAATATAAAGTATCTTGTAATTAGAGAAATAGTGCAGAACGGTCAGGTGTCAATAGATCATGTTAGGACTAGCTCTATAATAGCAGATCCACTCACTGAAGGATTACCACCTAGTGTGTTTCTTGATCATACTGCTCATATGGGCGTTATATTGTTTAATGAAATCTGAGCTTAGCGGGAGTGGAAATTATCCAGTTCTTCTGTTTAACACATTTCATTTTTCTATTAATTTGGCCAATAAAGTTTTAATTTATCTCTATTCTGATATGTTATTATTTCAACTCTACTAAAGTAGACCAGTTGAAAATAGGTATGTTGAGATCATATTACATGTAATTACCATGATACATATCCATACTTAATGCATGTCATTTGATCCTGTTGGCATATGTGATCATTGTTAGTAAGGTTACACCTAAGGTGAACGGCTCTAATTTGGTTCTATGTTAACATAAATTGATGGATGGAATTGTTGATATATGCCTACGTTGAAAGATAGCATATTTTGACGTCATAAAAGGTTTATAATTTATAATTACAATAGGATATGAATGTTTCACCTAAGTGAGAGATTATTGGAAAAAAATCTAACTTAGTGGGCTTTACATGTATAATGTATTGTAAATTATAGGCTATCAATTGGTCTAATAAGTGATATATTAAAATTATAGACTTATAGCATATAATATGTGTCACATCCTCACTTCTAGAACTACAACTAGGAGGCGGTGGACAAGGAAAAATAATCATTTTCAACATATACACAAATATTTATAACACAAGCTGTTAATAAATACATATGTGAGACAACACATACATTATACATTACAAACCCAAGATGATAGCATTCCATAATTTCACAACTTTACATACTTATGGTTGTGATTTCAAGGAATGCTGCTCAATACAAAAAACTATTTCCAATCCTTACAAAACAAAAG
>CAOJCR011890954.1:0-10816 GCA_948330485.1 Euphorbia neoarborescens | reverse complement strand
AATATTAAAAGGAATTAGGGCAGCTACATTGTCAATTATGTTGATAATTTGGGAGAAAATGCACCTCCATTGTTTCTTAGAGAGTATTTTGATGATGGTGATGGTGCAACTTGAATGTCATGTTATTCAACTATCAAATTTATGTCTATTTTATATTTTTATAATATGTTTATTTGAATTTTAGTTTATTAGATACTTTTTTGATATTATGATGCTTTATGGATATATTTTTTTTATATTTATTTTTTTTAATATAATGTGATAAATACCGTAATTTAATTATATTATTGTTGAAATGTTATATTTAGGTTTTTAATAGGTTAAAGTTAAATACTTAATATATATATATATATATATATATATATATATATATATATATTTACAGATTTTTTAAAACCGGTTCGACCCCGGGTTGACCCCTGGTTGAACCCCGATTCGTCGACCCTCTAGCCTTACCGGTTCGATGACCGGTCCGGGTCTGAAAACATTGGTTTCACTATCGTCTCCTTCATCTCTTTATAAACAGCACATTTCTTCTTCTCTCTTCTTTTCTATTTCTTCTGCTAGATTTTTTACTTCATATTAAAGTTTTTCTCGTTTGCTTAAAGTTTCCCAGACTCTTTCATTCCCGAATTACTTCTCAGATTTGATAAGGTACCAGTCTCTTCCTACATTTCTTTTCTTTTCATTCCACAATGGCATGTTTCTAGGGTTTCGGAGTTCTTGATCACCATGCAATAGGAAAACACTCTGTGAACATCGAATCCATTTCCATATTCCCTTTTTATTCTATGAATCCATTGAACCGATATGAGAAAGGGATTTTTTCCCTAGGACAATGATTAAATCGGCATTCATCGATACCTTTGTTATTCTTTCATATGTTGATTAAGAGAGAAGTCTGAGAAATCCACTATCCACACCACGAAAACCCGAATCAAGTGTTTCTCAGGCATTTTTATTGAACCAAGCATAAGCATAGGCATATGGGCCTAAGGCCCAATTGGGCTCAAGCCCATCCCTTAGGCGTACACACACATATATGACCCAAAAGTTTAAATAATAAAAATACCTTCCTTTTGTGCCATAGAAGAAAAATTCAATTTTGAATTATGGGAAAAATGCCATACATCTAGGTCTTATATCTAAGTTCACCTCTTTATCTTGGATGTAAATCTAAGTTCCCATTTTATCTAGGTCATAGATCTAAGTACACTCTTTTTATCTAGGTCGTAGATCTAAGCACACCCTTTATGTAGGTCGTAGATCTAAGTACACTCTTTTTATTTAGGTTGTAGATCTAAGTACACCCTTTATTTAGGCTGTAAGTCTAAGAACATTCTCTTCATTTAGGCTGTAAGTCTAAGTACACTCTTTCTATCTAGATCGTAGATCTAAGTCTACTCTCTTATGTAGGTCGTAGATCTAAGTTCACTCTCTATTTAGGCTATAAGTCTAAGTATACTTTCTTGTCTAGACGGTAAGTCTAAATCCTTTTCCTCTTTAGACCCGAAGTCCAAATCTGGGTATTGTCTCAGTCGGAGGTCTTGCATCACACTCAATTCATGAATACACACATAAATGAAAACTAGCTACAATCGCACTTGTTTGAAAGGTAGGTCTAGGGTTAGGAATCTTAATGAGCGTTTAGCAGATTGCTCAGAGTTTTGATGACCTATAGCAAGCCTAAGCGTCTCCAACGAACTTCGAGTTTGTAACACCAGCAAGCGATTCCCCATGGATGAAGCCTCAACGACCCCTCATTCGGGTAAGTATTCTCACACTCACTATCGTGTTTCTATATTCAGACAATAAATCCAGTCACATAGGGGGCAACTATGAGAACGAAATTTTTTCCCTAGGGCAATGATGAAACTAGCATTCGTAGACACCTTTGTTATGCTTTCATATTCACTCAAGTTGATTAACTAACAAGTCTGAGAAATCTGGTATCTACACCATGAAGACCCAAATCAAGTGTTTCTTGAGCATTTTTATTGAACCAAGCATAAGCATAGGCATGTAGGCCTAAGGCCCAAGCCCATCCCTTAGGCCCACATATACATCCATAACCCAAAATTTTAAATAATAAAAATATCTCCCTTTTGTGCCATAAAAGAAAAATGCAATTTTGATTCATGCGAAAAATGGATCATTAAAATAAAAACAAAAGAAAATGAAAAGAAAATGAGAAAAGGGAGTTTTGACCCATTAATGCAAGAACCATTCCTTGCACCAAAATGGCAAGAAGGCAAAAGGAAAGGGGGTTGGTCTCTTACCTATTTTGGAAGGAAGACCAACATTGGTCCTTAAGAAGAGCAAAATCTGATTTTGATAGGGGGACACACGTTTTTTGCAAAGAAAAACACAACAAAAATCTGCTCCTTCTCCATTTTTTCTCTCATCACTCATGACTTTCCATTGATCTTCATCATCTTCTTACTTCATGCTCTTCTTCCATCTTCTAACTTTCCATCATCTTTCCTTCACTCTTCTTTCCTCTCTTTAACTCCATATTTCTTTTCATCTTCATCTCAAAATCTCCATCTTTCTCATCCTATTTTGTAAGAACCAAAACACAAAATAAAACTCTTTCAAACAAACTCATCTAAACACAACCAAAAGAAAACAATCTCAAAGAACATCGTGGCAAGAGATTTAAATAATAAATCTACTTGTCTTGGGTTTTGGTCACTCACATCAACTCAAGAAAACACTGGGTTTGGGTGTTCAGGTTTCGACAAAGTCCACCGGAGCAAGCTCGGGTTCCAGCACTCAACTTGCAGAATACACAACACTAAGGTAATCTTGAGTCCTAAATCCTTCTTGTTCTAGCATTTTCCATGTAAATGTATCAGCTTTACATGCTTTCTGGATTGATTTCATGTTTTGATGCATAAAATGTGGAGTGAATTAAAAATCGAAAATTTGGTCGAAAAGACATGAAATATTTTCGGAGAATGGATAAAGATGGCTAAAAATCCCTTTTTTGTACCTTTTTTGGACTACCTTTGCTATTTGGAGCAATTATGGACTAAGACCAGACTAAATGGATAAACTTGGACTAAAGCAGACAAAAACTGGATAAAATAAAAATAGGGAGCAAGAGCAAGGGGTAGACCCCCTGCTTGAGCTCGCACTCGTCGAGTATAAGCTCGAGTAGAGGGATTGTCCCTCTGCTCAAGCCATACTCACCAAGTACGAGTTGGTACTCGCCGAGTACTGGCCTAAGCAGGGGGACAGAACCCCTACTCGAGCTCATACTCATCGAGTAGAGGTACTACCTCTCCTCTCATGCTCGTACTTGACCATGCCCGTACACGACGAGTACAAGCCCTGAATTTTTTTCTGACCCTATTTTTAACCCATTTTTCGAGATTCTTGTTCCTTTTGGTATTATCCCTAAATAAATAATGTTTTCCCTCACATAATGTTCAAAAAATGAAGTTTTTTTTGCATCATGCATGATTTGTAGCATCTTGTTACTTTCTCACGCACTTACTTTTTTTTTTGTGTAAAATCGATGTGTGTCGGTTTATGATGCGCTATATCTTCATATGTGTGACTTAGATTTAGTTTTGTACAATTATGCATTCGTGCTTTAGACCCGACTAATTTCGGCATTAGGGGCACTAACACCATTCATTGAAGGGAAGTGATTCTCGGATATCCGACGTATAAAAATTGCATGCCAATCACTAAAATTGAGCCTAGAGTATTTCCAAAATAACAATCACCACAATCCCATTCGAAAATGGCAAACAATATTTTCGAGCAATCACCAGACCATTTTTCGATCCAAAACATTTTGATTTGACTGACGGAGTTGGATCAAGCGCCCCCTAAATGAATGATTCCGAGCTATCGTATCTCTCCATTCTCAATGCATTTTCATTTCAAGCATCATGTGTGCAATATGTTTAAATTCAAGTTATTATGCATGTTGTAATGTATGAATGGTGAATGTTCCCCAATCCCAATTCAATAAATGTGCCACGTAGTATAGCTTGTTTAAATGGTTTGTAAATAATGTGTATGTTTTTATCGCTTTCTTCTTTTTGTGTGCACGGTCACCTTAAAATCGAACTAAAATCAATTTAGGCTTTCCCAAATAAAAATACTTTGTTTTCAAAATGTTGTCGATTTTTTTAAAAGTATTTTGAAAAAGGATAAGTAAATGTCTTATCGAAACCCGATCTCTGGATCACGGTTTTAGATTTGAACTTAGGATTCGAGAAATACCATGAATTAATTCCTGGTAGAGCTTGAAACTGGCAACTCCAAATATCCTTTTTTAGAGATTTGAGTTTGAATTTCTTGTAAAGAGTTTTCATATTTCAACTTTGGTTTTCAAAGTGATTCCTTGAGTACGTATTCACATGCATCGTGAATTAAGGAATTTCTCAATGAAAACATTATCTTGCTTTTTAGGCGAAAGGTGTTCTTGAAGAAATAAACCTTAATTGTGTAAGGATTCGTTTTATTTCGTTTTTCAAACCCAACTTCATTTTAAATAAAACTCCTAAGCCCAAATTCACATGCGTGTTTCATGTGGAAGGTTCTTATTCTGAAAACCTTAAGATTGTTTCTAAGGCAAAAGGTATTTTGGAAAGAATTATTTCACTCTCTTAGGAACAATCCAAATTTTTCTAAAAAGCGATTCCGCTTTCGAAAAAGGTCATCCTCTCACAACTGGCCTGAACACTTTCACAATATAGATCAGTACTTAGACGAACGATTAAGATCCCTAGAATATAGTTCTTCTAAGTGGGGAACCTTAATCTCTAATATATCCCTTTCATCTGTTAGTGATCATCCCATTAATCAACATTTACCGAAGCTTATCATGTCCAACCATTCATCTTCTCCCGTTGATATCCTGGAATGCCTGGTCTGTGGCTGAGGATGGACCGAGCCATCCGGCTGCCCGGACCAAAGTTAGGGTGAAGGATATGATGTTTGAGATTTATCCGGACCATATTACCTTTTACCGAAAAACCTTTTTATGGTTGACGGGAAGGAAATCATACCACCTAATCAATTGGAACAAGTCACACACCCTCCATCCGGATGCTTCTCAATATATCGTCATCAAATTGATAACGGATTGCACTACCCATTGAATTCCAGATTAGCCCAAATCTTAACTGCTTTTGACTTTTACCCCACTCAATTGCACCCCAATGCATGGGCGAATTTGACCGCCAAATTCTGGCTATGTTGGAATTTGGACTTTGTTCTTGATGGTGAGCTTGCCCGCCTGCTGCTGACACCAATGCACCGTCAATACGAAGATTTCATACATTTGGTACTATGGTATCACTTTAGAGGCCGGACATCCTTAGTGAAACTTTTTAAAGATTTCTTGTTTTATATTCATCTCAAAACCACCTTTGATGAAGAAAAATTAACTAATGTATGGAAATCCTTGAACCAAAATCGGTGGAGCAATTCTATGGCTAGAGAGTCGGACGTTCGCCAAAAGAAAACATCTTCTGTCTCCTCACGCACATGGACCTGTGTCGAAGCTATCCATATGATGTTTCATAGTATTCCTCTCGTACAAAAAGGCCAAAGCACTCTGCAGCATGATATACTCCGTGCGATTTCATTGTTGACCCAGGTACTAACTTAGACTTTGTTTGATTTATTTCAGCCTACTCATCATGACTCCTAATCTTACTCCATAGTTGCTCAACGCACAGCTCTGAGAAAGCAGAAGGGGCTTACTCGCCCAGATATACTAGTGGAGATTTCTCCTATGAGCTCTACTCTTCGGGTCATCGAGGATCATCCGCATATGGAGGCAGTGTTATCCAGGAAAAAATATCGGACTACGCAGGTATATATTTCTTTTTGGATAATTTGATTGTATACCCTTATTCATAAATAACACCCAATTTTTATTAGGAAGTGGGTCCTTCTTCCACTCCTCCATTTCTAGCTAAATTTGGGGAACGGTAGTATGGTTCAGATATCCGGGTCGTACATTCTAAAGTCCAATCTGACCTCTTGGCAAATATTCTTCTTCCTGGAGAGCGGCGTAAACTAGAGATCTGTCAGCATGATGAAGTGGTCTGCCAGACCTTTAACCATTTTTCACTGGTAAATAAAGAGCTCTTTCCATTAAAATTGCTCTTTAAACCAAAGTTGTTTAACTTCTATTTTCTTCTTTAACGAAGACTTTGGCATCGGTAGCAGATTTGTCCAGGCATATAGAGCAGATGACTCAACAAGAGGTTCGTTAGGATGCTTTAAGAGATGCTCTCAAAGAGGAGATTACCCATATGGCTGAATTGGCATCTGCTAGGGATCAGGGGATCGCCCATATGATGGTAGAGAAAGATGCAGCTGACACTGAGATCGAATATCTGAAGAAAGCCTTAGTGGTAGAGAAAGCGTTTGTTCAAGCTGAGAGGGAAACTAATGAACAAGTTGCTATCGAGGCAGCGAATAGATATATTGCTTACACCGAAACATATGGGAATAAGATTCTCAAGGCATATTCAGCTAAGGTTCTAGATCTGGAAACAATAGAAGTGTAATTTCCTTTTGCTGCCGAAGTGGACGCTTTCATAGCTGAACAAGAGAACGCAGAGGATCCCAAACCTATCCCTGTTGTAGAAGAAACTATGCCTTGTAATTAATTTGTTGTATTATGTTGTTTCTTTTTTTCAGTTTTTAACAAGACCAATTATGTCTTGTATTATCAGAATTTGCCATTTGTATGACATCCGAGCATTTTTTTTTTATTTATAAGTCTTCATTCTTATACTGAAGGTTATTCTTAATAACTCGTCCACTTCTTACAAACTCGATGTTCCAGTCTTTAAGTCTTGGCTTCTTAGTCTTTTGAAAGTTTAAACTTTAATCTTGTTTTCTTCTCTTCTTTCAAAGCTATTATATTTTCTTTTATTCATCTGCAGACTCAGTGTTGTTATTTTTGTTAGACTCAGCTTCTACGTCATACATTAAATATTTTGACTCATTGTCTCTGTCTTTTTAGACTCGGCTTCAGTGTCATACCATAAATATTTTAACTTGGCATCTCTGTCTTTTTAGACTAGGCTTCTACGCCATACATTAAATATTTTGACTCAGTATGTCTGTCTTTTTAGACTCAACTTCTACATTATATAAATAAGATGATTTTAACACTGATGTAAGTAGTCATGCCTTTTATTAACTTTTCCTTCCCTTTGTCGGGGCGGTTACAATGCATAATTCGGGATTACATACCTCATTAAAAACCCAATTAAGAAAAACCCATTAGGAAAAAATCATTGACAAAGGATAAAGAGTACATCAATTTTTACCCCAATCACTCTAAAAAATAGTATTTCTTGAGGTTCCAGATGTTCCATGTGTAAGAAATTTCTTTCCCGTTCATTTGTTATATACGATAAGTCACTAGACCGACTACACTCTTAACAATGTATGGTCCTTTCCTGTTTGCTTCCATCTTGCCTTTACCTTCCTGGCTTTGGGATGCATCTAAGTCTTTTCAGACTAGGTCTCCTCTTTTGAGCTGCACTTCACAAACCTTTCTGTCATGGTATCTTGCAATACGACTTTGATATGCCACCATCAAATGTAAGCTTTCTCTCGCTTTTCTTCTAATGAGTCCAGCTTGATCCTCATATTAACCTCATTTTCCTCAGCCGAATAGTGGACTACCCTTTTACTAGGGGCACCTATCTCTAAGGGAATGACCGCTTCTACCCCGTAAGTTAGGGAAAAAGGAATTTTCCCTGTTATTATCCTGGAGTAGTTTGATACGCCTATAGGATATAGTTGAGGTGATCCAGCCATGCCCCTTTATGATTTGTCAACCTCTTTCGAAGTTCATCTTCTACGGTTATGTTGGTCACCTCTGTCTGTCCATTGCTTTGTGGATGAGCCATCGAAGAACATCTATGTTCTATCTTCAAATTATTGCATAATTACTTGAATTTCTCTAATGTGAATTCTATCCCATTACCGGAATGATTTTATGAGGGATCCCAAATCGGGTCACTATTTGATCTTTAACGAACGAGATGATCTTGTCTGGAGTGATGGTACTTAAGGCTTCTGCCTCCACCTATTTAGTAAGATGGTCTACTACCGAAATGATCCACTTTCTTTGTCTACTGGCTTCTGACATAGGTCCTACTAGATCAATCCACTAAGTGTTAAAAAGCCAGACAATGTATATGGGCTTCTGATTTGCTGCTGGTATGTGACTTCTAGGAGCATTGATTTGACATTGTTGACAATTATTTATGCATTGCACTGCGTCACTTTTTGTGCTTTCCTAAAAGTATCAAGCTAGCCCTGCTCTTTTCACAAAAGTGGATGCTCCTTGATGAGGTCTACAATCCCTTCATGCATCTCTTGTAGGATGTAGAGACCTTCTTTTGCAGAAATACATTTTAACCATGGTTGGGTAAATGATTTCCTCATCAGCTCTTCTCCTACGAGGGTATATCTTACCGATCTTCTAACTATCCACCTAGCTTCCTTTGTGTCCTCCGCCAAACTTCCAGACATTAAGTTTGACAAGATAGGAGTCCTCTAATCCTCGAGATCTTTCTCTGTCATCAAAACCTATTCTTCCTCATTTTAAGGCTTTGCTTGTCTTTCAAATGCACAAGTTAGCATTTGTCAATCTCTTGGGTGTGCAGTTGCTTTTGCAGGTTTATCTGCTTCTTCATTCTGCTCTCGGGGGGATATTCTCTATCTGCCACAATATTCCTTTGGCCTCTAATTCGCCTAATAGACTTTTTGCTTTGACTGAGTATTTTCCTATAGATTGGTCCTTTACCTAGAAACTTTTTTTAATTTATCCCGTCATAAGACTTGAATCACTCCAAATAACTACCTAGTCTGGGCTTATTTCACGTATCAACTCCAGGCCTTTGATCAATGCTTTATATTCTACAGAATTATTGTTTGCAGGAAAATCAAGCTTTACAACATATTGAAAATTAAGCTTACCAAGTCCTTTGATAACGATCTCAATGCCATCTCCTTTAGCTAGTGATGCTCCATCAACATATACCTTCCACCGTTCTGCTCGAACTATTGGTTCAGGTTCTAGCCCAGTAATTTCCATAATAAAATCTGCTAGAACCTGTGCTTTGATTGATGTTCGAGGCTTATATCGAATGTTAAACTCTTCTAGTTTCACAGCCCATTCGGCTAGCCTTCCTAACGTATTCGGCCTCTGTAACACTTTCTTTAATGGTAGATTTGTCTCCACAATAATTGTATATGCCGGGAAATATGGCCAAAGCTGAGTTGCTACAAATATCAAAGTTAGGGCTAATTTTCAATTCTGGAATACCTGGTTTCTACATCCTTTAGTACTTTACTGACATAGTATATAGGATACTACTGCATTCCATCTTCTCTGATCAGAACAGCTCCCACAGCCTCGTCTGTGGCAGCCAGATATATAAATAAGTTCTCCCTCTCCTTTGGCTTGCTCAGTAAGGGGGTAGAGGCTAGGGATTTCTTCAGGCTATCCGAAGCTCTCTGGCATTCTTCATCCCATTTGAAGCCTGGTTTCTTTTTTATAAGCTTATAAAAAGGTAAGCAACTTCTTGTAGAGAACGAAATAAACCTCCTAGGGCATTGATCTGCTATTAAGCCTCTGAAGTTCATTAAAGTTTCTCAAAGAAGCCATATTTTCCATGGCTTGAATCTTGATCTGATTGGCTTCTATACCCCAATGTGATACCATGAATCCTAATAATTTACCCCCTTTGACTCCAAAGATGCATTTCTCTGGATTAATTTTGAGTTTGTAGGCCTGTAAAATCTTGAAGACCTCTGTGATGTGTTGTCAATGATCCATCACCATCTTGCTCTTAATCACCATGTCATCTATATATACCTCCATTATCTTGCCAATCTGTTTCTTGAACATATCATTCACTAACCTCTGATAAGTTGCTCTAGCATTTTTGAGTCTAAACGGCATCTTGGTATAGCAATATGTTCCCTTATGGGTAACGAATGAAGTTTTATCCTCGTCCAGCGGATTCATGGAAATTTAATGATATCCGGCTTTAACATCTAAAATTGAATTGATTTAGTGTCCTATCGTGGCATCTACAAGTTGATCAATACTGGGAAAAAGATAACAATCCCTTGGGTAAGCTTTATTCAAATCTGTAAAATCAACACACATTTGGTAAGATCCGTTAGGCTTTTTAAGCAAAACTACATTAGCTAGCCTATCAGTGTAATGGACTGGCCAAATGTGTCCTGCTTTCAGAAATTCTGCTTGCTCCTTTTCTATGGCTTTTTGTCTATCAAGATGCAAGACGTCTTTTCTTCTGCACTATCGCTTTTGCTGATGGATCCACGTTGAGGCTGTGACTAATTATCTCTACTGGTACTCCTTCCAAGTCATCCGTTGTCCAAGCACTACAAGATAGATGGCCTACTGCAACACCAAGTTACACATTGTTGCCAGAATTCGTTGCTTTATCTCTGTTTTTTTAATATGTGAAGAACAAATTGGATTTCAGATATCAACTGCAACGAATTCGTTGCTTTTTATTTTTTTTTTGTTGCTTTTGATTGCTTTTTAAATTTTTTTTTTATTAGCTAATGCAACAATAATATAGAATTTTGACATATTGTTGCTTTATATAAGTTCATAATTAGAAAATGCAACAATATTACTATGCAAAATATTATTTCTTGTTGCATTTGATAAACATACCAAAATGTATGTAATTATTTAACTTAATAATGGTATAAAGATTTTTTATATGATTAATAAATTATACTTATATTAATTAAAAATATTTAATTTAATGTA
>CAOJCR011888347.1:0-10139 GCA_948330485.1 Euphorbia neoarborescens | reverse complement strand
TTCAGTTCACTCAAGATTGCAACCTTAGGGATGACTTAGTCATGGTATTTGCGATATACAGATATCTACTAGCATGAGACTTATAAGAAAACTACAAGGTCATATGTCTGATTGCAAAATGATATATATTCATCTTAGTCATGGTATTTGCAATATACAGATATCTACTAGTATACAGATATCTACTAGCATGGGACTTATAAGAAAACTACAAAGTCATATAGTTTATTGTATATCAAATTAATTTTAGAGATTAATTTGGGTTAGAGTATTATTAAATCGGTTGAAATATTTAATTTTATTATTTATGTTTAATTTGATTAAACTAGTTAATAATAAAATAAAATATTAAAACATAATTTTATCTCTTATTTTAATTTGATTAAAAAAGGGATAATATCTAATTAATAATCCTAATTCCATTAGAACTCTGAAAAGAGATATATAATCAGTCTGAAAGTGGGAGACTGATATATATAAATTAATAGAGAGACTCTCCCTGTAATACTTCTTCAGTTTTTCTCTTAGAGAGAGTCTGGTGCTAGCACATAGCAGTCAATCGTTGGAGTACCTTATGCTTGACGGTAGAAGGTTTTTTGGTTAGAACCTGAATTTTGCAATCGGTAAAGCTTCCAATCAGGTATGATTTAATTTGCTTTCTGGTTTATTTTATCTTTCTGATCAGAACAATTTCTTGGGATTGGATTTGAGGTGAAAAACGTATTCCACAAATCGAAAAATTTTCGTTTTACACCTGGGAGAATCCCAACCAAATGTTGGTTTTGTTTTCGTTGTGGCTCCTTAATGTTATTCGGCTTACGGTTGTGTTTTCATTCAAGTCTCAGTTTCCATTTCGATTCTTCCTTTGTTTGAAGGCCTTGCTGAATCTTGTTATGCTTTGATTTCGAAACTTTGTTGGTTCGTTTTACTTTCTCATAACTTTTCTCATCTGTGAGCTTGCTGAATTCGTTTCCTGACTATTTTGTTTTCTATTTTTGCATGTTAATATTAGATTTTTATGTTTGTAAACGGGCATGCTTTTGTTTTCTGTGTATTCAACCTTCTGTTCTATCTTTGTTTTTAGATTTTCTTTTGTTTATTTCGTTTTGCATTTTCAATTCCTAAGGTTACCTCTAATTGAAGTTTTCTATTTCTGTGTAATGATCTATTTTGAATAATAAAAGTTGTCTCTACATTTGAGTTCTATGCTTATGTATAATCACATTCTTCGATTTCCTTCTTCGGGTCCGTAAGCGTGCTTCATATTGGAGTTTCTACTATCAGTTGTTCATCCTTTTCTAAGTTGTTTTCTATTTCATCAATCTGAAATTGTTTTCATAATTAAGTTTTTGTCTTTTGTTAATCTCATATTTTTGACATGTTTCTTGCTTCTCTAATCTTTAAACGATCTGGTGTTTAAGCTTTTTGTTTTTAATTGTTCGTCTTTTTGTGATTTTCCATTCTGCTCGCTTGTATTTGTAAATGGTTTTACACTTGTGTTTCCCACTCATACTTGTTCTTTCTTTCTCGACATGTTTCTTTGTTTGTTATAATTTGTAATCAATTTCATATACGAGTTTACGATTTTACTTGATTAAATTGTTTTCCCTAATCAGTTTTGTATTCCGCTCGCCTTAAATATTTGTGAGCTAATTTTGTTACATCTCTGTGCTTGTTTACTTTCGAATTCAAAATAAAATAAATCGGGTCTGGCCTAATCAGTTGTCTATGTATTGTTCAAATCGTGTTCTTAAATTTTATTTTCGTAATAATATTTGGTCCCACTATCAAGTGTATTTTCAAATTTGTCAATATATTTTCAAAATTTATTGATTTGTTAGTAAATTGGATTGTATTCGTATACAATTCAATTAACTACGATTTAATCGTGCACAAATGCAATTTGTTTTAAAATTCTCAAATTTTCTTTTGGACATTCTTTTTTAGCTTCTTTAATTTGTGAAAAATCCACAGCCTTCAAAGACAAAATCTGAGATATAATAAATCTCGATACATGCATTTTCTTATATTTTTATATTTATTTTTACATTTTCGAGTCTTTTATATTTTTAGCATTTATTTTTATTACTTGTGTGTTATGTGTGATTATTCAAAGGTCTAGATTTAAATTTCTGTAATTAAAATTTCTGTAATTACGTATGTATCTAGAAAGCCGTACCGAGAAGCCGGTATTAGGGCCTCTAACATAGTGTAATAAAGGAAACCCCTCGAGTTTTCGAATATTTGACCCATTTTCTTGCATGTTGTAAACAATAAAAATGAGCCAAATTCTTTAAAGAGAAAATGAATTTTCAGTTCAATCACACGCGTTTCAAAAATTTTTTTCCAAGTCTAGTCGGATTAAATCTATAGTCGGATTAAATCTATCGGATTTATCCGATTACCCTCTATTATTCATGATCCCGACCTATCGTATCTTCCTATTCTATTGCATGTTATTTCATGTGTCTTGTTTGAGTCCAATGTGTTTATTTATTTATGCATGTTTAATGTGAGGATTTAATTATTCATTTATTTTTATTGTCTTTAAATATTAGTATTTTATGCATATTTCCCCCAATTTCCCCTTTTTAGTTTTGATGTAATTCCTCTAGATAGGTTGAGTGCTTTCGATTGGGTTGTATAATTTTTTTTAATTTTTTTGCATTTATTTACTGCTTTTCTGCATGCGCGATCACTTTAAAAATCCAAACTAAAATCAATTTAGATCTTTCGCAAATAAAAATACTTCGTTTTCAAAATGTTGTCGATTTCTTTTACAAGTCTTTTGAAAAGGGATAAGTAGATGTCTTGTCCGAACCCGATCTCTGGATCACGGTTTTGGATTTGAGACTTGGGATTCGAGAAACACCATGAATTAATTCCCAGTAGAGCTTGGAACTGAGTGGCGACTCCAAATTTCATTTTTAAGAGATTCGAGTCCGAATTTCTTTGAAATATTTTCACTTTCTTTCAAAATTGGATTTTCAAATCAAAACTCCTAAGCACACGTTCACGCGCGTCTTTATTTGGAATTCTCTTCCTCCGAAAGCCTTGAGGTGGCTTCTAAGGCGAAAGGTACTAGGAAAGAAATACACCAATCGCTTTGGAATTCACTTTTCGTTACCTTTATCGCATTTTATCAAGTCTCAAAAGCCTTGTCATTTTACTTTCGAGAGCGCCAAGCCGCTCGCGATGAAAGTACCTCTTTTGAAAACCCATCTTCAATCTTATTCATTTAACTTTCGAGAGCGTCAAGCCGCTTGCGTCGAGAGAACTTTATTTTTATCTAAAAAGGTCGCTCGCTCATATTAGCACTCAACCAATTGAGCTAATCCGACAATCCCCCATAGTTATTGCTTCTCCAATCAACACAGTTTTCTTCTGAAAATAAGGTGAATACTAAAATATCAAATTTGGTGGTATATTATTTCTCTCCAAATTTTTATTACAATATATTTTTATTTAATTTAATATTTATTATATATAATAATAATAAAATTCAGTGGTGATAGTCGAGAAATAAATATAACAATAATAAAAGGAAATAATAAAAATGAATAGATATTAATATTTAATTCGAATGAGAAGAATGGAAGAAATTGTTAGAGAGAAAATATCCGTAGATACCACTAAATTACAGAAAAAAATTAAATTTGACGTGAATAATAATCCTGAATGGTTGGAAAAGGTGTTAATATCCATCTTCAATTTTCTAGTATTAGAGTTTGGAAAAGGCTAAATTGACACAATGAAAATTGACATAGTTGATACATCTTATGTTTCAGCCCTTAGGTAAATATAATCGTCCAATGATCCATATTAAACCCTACATAACTAACACAAATCATAACCCTGTTATGAACATCTTGTCCTCTATTTTTCATACCCATTTTCAATCTAATTTCAGCTCTAATTCCATCACCTCCACAACATTCACCACTTACACAACATCCAATGATCCATAATAACCTTGCATGACTAACACAATTCAATCCATATTATGAATGTCTTCTCCTCTTCTTTCATACCCACTTCCAATCCAGTCTCAGCTCTAATTCCACCATCTGCAGTCTCTACTGGCAGCCATAGATCCAATCTCTCTCTCATTTACTAGTGGTCGTGAAGTCTCTTCCAGGTTATTTGTTTTTTTAATTAAAAAAATGATGTAAAAACTCTCATTTTAGTCATCATTATTGGCTTCCATTGTAGACATTAACCAGTAGATAAAATATATATCAAGCACATCAATGGAAAGAATAAAGCAATTAAGTCTTAATTGACATAATTAAAAGCAATTTGTAGGAAATATATATAACAAGTAATGTACGTTTAGAATAAATTATCAAAGAAGGCTAAATTTGAAACTAGGATGCAGTAATGTATACAATGATAAAATTACAGTCTCATAAATCAGCTATTCTGCTGTCAAAAGAAAACTAATGTGCAGAGAAGTTAACTACAAGTTGAATGTTTAGAATACACTGTTAGAGAAAAGATGCTGTATTAAGCTTTTTTATTTATTTATATATGAATAATGAAATATAATTAAAGAATTGTATTAATTAATTATTGTGAATTGTAGGCAACTAAATTGTATCTAAAAATTTCCCAGTACCTTTAATTAATTATTTCAATTGAGACCATTAGCTCTATTAGCAATACGAAAACTTTCCAAAACACACACTAAGTGAATCATGGGTGCAAAGAATAAGGCAAATCCTTACATATACTAATAAACTATTCTAGGTCACTTCCAAATTTCTAAATCAGTGGATAACTTTTGATGTGCTTGTAAATGTTAACATTGACCTAACTTTACTCTTTTTTTTTTAACTTATGAAATAGATGGATGAAAATGAGGCAATAAATGCTATTAGCTTAGGAAACGATGTGGTTCCAGAAAGTGTTGGTCTAAATGATACTGGATTAAGTGATGTTACTATAGCACCTGGAATGACATTTGGTACATTTGAGGAGGTAAAAATGTTATATAATTGTTATGCTAAGAATAGGGGATTTGGTGTTCATCGTCGAAATATAGGAGCAGATGCTATACAACTAGTCTATAATCGAGAGGGAGTGCACACATAAAAACAATTATGTCCTATGGAAGATAGCAGTAACCAAGAGTCTTATCATTTTACTAAGTCTAGTAGGATAGGTTGTCGTGCATCTTTACATTGTGCATTAAATACGATAACTAAAATATGTCATATAACAAATTTTGATGACATTCACAATCACGATATGGTAAGCCCTCAAAGTAGGAAGTATCTTACAACACATAAAAGGGTTACCAACATTGCTAGAGTTTTGTCTGAAGTTTTTGATAGCCAAGGTATTCCAGTTGGACAAGTACTTAATGTTTTAAATTCGGGTTATGATAAGGTAGAATTTACTAGAAAAGATTGTTATAATTACACGACTGGAATTAGGAGGAAAATATTGGACAATAGAGATGCCAATAATGTGCATAACTATTGTATTCATTAGTAAGAAAAAAATCTTGATTTTTGATATTCAATCTCAATTGACAGTGAAGATCGAATGACTTATTTTGGGTAGATGCAAGATAAAGAATCACATACCATATTTTTGGAGATGTTGTTAGTTTTGATACAACGTATAGAACGAATAAATATAACATGCCATTCGTACCATTTGTGGGTATAGACAACTATATGCGTAGCA
The DNA here is from genome assembly GCA_948330485.1 of Euphorbia neoarborescens. Taxonomy (NCBI): domain Eukaryota; kingdom Viridiplantae; phylum Streptophyta; class Magnoliopsida; order Malpighiales; family Euphorbiaceae; genus Euphorbia; species Euphorbia neoarborescens. Next base: position 4,445 of record CAOJCR011888347.1, on the reverse strand, counting down.
TATTGTTTAGTTATGCATTATTGCAAGATAAGAAAGAAGAGTCTTTTATTTGGTTGTTCGAGTTTTGGTTGCACGCAATGGACAGAAAGCACCCGATTTTATTCATAACAGATCAAGTATAATGTACATATAATTTGTTTAATAAATTAAGTTTATGTTTATCATTCATTATTATAACAAATGTAACTAACTAATTTAATTATTTATTTTTTTTAGGATACTGTAATAATAAATGTTGTTACAAAGGTGTTTTCTTCCACTAAGCATCGTTTGTGCTTGTGGCACATAATAAAAAAATTCCTAAAAAACTTCTCATATTTATAATGATAACTCTTGTTTCAAGATAGATTTGAATCATTGGATTCATGGGTCGATAAATTGTGAAGATTTTGAGACATCATGGGACAGGTTAGTTATTAAGTATAATTTGTCTGAAAATGGGTGGTTACAAAATTTAGACGATCAGAATTTGATTCTAAGCATAAGCTTCCTATTTACACATTATATATGGATTTAGAGAAGCATGCTAGTAGTGTCTACACTATTGAGATATTAAAATTTCAAAATGAGCTAACTAGTATAATAAGTTGTAGGTGAAAATTGTTGAATGAGGAATCTATAAATATATCGAGTTGTGGGTGCATTTGATTTAGAGCAATATGTGCTAGTCAAATACGACACAAGTGCAAAGGAGTCTAGTTACGAGTGTATGTTATTTGAGTTTAAAGGAATATTGTACAGGCACATATTTTCCATATTTTATATACATGATGTGGATAGAATTCCTTCAATGTATATTATGAATAGATTGACCAAATTTGTTGTATGTCCCATATTTTCATGTAAGGTTGTGCATAGCTTAGAGTCACATTCATCAATCCGAAGATTTGAATTGAAGGATTCACTTGATGAGCTGTCTAATATGTGTGAATTATCTGATGACATTTTCAAGTTTGTGAAGGAAGGAATTAATGAGCTAATAATTTCTACTAAGAAAGAATTTGGTAAATAGCAACATTATTATAAAAAGAAAGGATTTACCTTAAAAAAGGATATCCATAACGAATCCATGTCAAAGCTAATAACATGATGGTAAAATTAGCAATATCAGGAAATTGTATAAATTTAATAAATAATGTCGTATCAATAACAGAAGATAACTTTCCAATTGAGAGAGGAAGCCATTCAATTTGATCTATCAACTTGCCTTCAAGATCAAGAACTAAAGCTTGAGTTATTGCTGAACTTTCTATCAACATTGCCACTTTAATTAAACTCGAAACAGCAGGCCCACAATCTCCAATTTAAAAGAGAAGTCTCCAACTGAAAGTTCCTCTAAATGATTAATGACATTATTCTCCAATTCATCCCTTTCATACTGGGGTTTAATGCCTCCGATTGAGTACTCTCAGTTTCTTTGTAGACATCTGATGAAAGGTGTTGGTGTGCCCTAGTTCGTAGGTATAGATTCCTTTGTATGTTATACATTTAGTTATTTACTTTGTATTAATATACATTTAGTGTTATGAAATAAAGGTGTTAATCTATTTGATTATATCTTGTGCTATATAATAAATAGATAATCCAATTATTGTAAATCATTAATGAATAGATCTCATGTTTGTTCTAGGTTATGGGAATGAGTAGAACTATAAACCTGTGCATCGGTTAATTGTGAGGCAATCAAGGATGCGGGTAGATATGGACTCCACATGGTACTAGCTAGATCCTCATAGGAAACACTACATGGTAAAGTCATGATTACTGTATTTCTTGGGTAGAACTTGTTTTATCCTTAGACTTGAGAACATTACATCACTACATGGAATCTCATTCACTTTGAGATACACCTAACATATCTGTAATAGAATGTAAGTACATATATGATCGAGTGAGCAATGAATATGTAGGTGATGTGAATGTGTGAACGGAATTACCACTTAGTACCCATAGAGAGGATATCACCGATCACTTGATGGATTAGGATTGAGAGTGTGTGGCTGCACCCGAATGAGTGGGTACTCATTTGTCTCAGTAATCTAATCTTGATCAAGGAAGATATAGTAGTGTAGGATGACGGAGCCATGCACCTTACTATATATGTATCTTCATATATCATCTGGTAAGGGATAATACAAGTACAACTATCGGGTCAGTTTAATCTCTACTAGAGATGCTGCTAGCTGTCTTAATTAGGGGGGCTATTGTGCGTTTGCTAGAACCAATTTACTAGTCCGTAGGAATTGGTCCTGTTGCCAATATAAAGACAGTCTCATTGGATCTTACACACCGAACTTCTGGCTTCAGATAAGTTGTTCTATAATGTAACATCCCGACCCGGGAGTTACAAGTTTCTTAATTATATATATTGAAGAGTAAGGTCGATTTGAGGATTTAGGGCTGGAAAATTTGGATTTTTAGTTGATTATTGTTCATTTTCTTCTGCCTCTCTAAAATTTCTTATAACCCACTAGCGGGTTTTAGTTTAAATATGAGTTTGTGGTCTAAATTGGTGAATAAATGTAAAATTGATACAAGTGGTATATTAAATTGAGAGGAGGAGTTGAGGTGTGAAGAGTTAAATTTATCTTTGAATGTTTTGGAATATTAATTTATGAAGTCTCATGGATGTTTTGAGGAGTTGGAATTGAGTTACCAAGATGTGTTTAAGTTTGGGAGTGAGAATTATAAAGTTTTGAAGTGGTTTGGGAATGCTAGAGACTAACACGAGTTCGTGTAAGGTAACACGAGTTCGTGTTGGTCCGATTATTGAGAATAACTTAGACAGAAGTACTACATGAGTTCATGTAGAATCTATACGAGTTCGTGTAGCTATGCTGTTGAGAATTTTGTGGAAAAGGGTACTATATAAGTTCATGTAGAATCTACACGAGTTCGTGTAGTTGTGCTGTTGAGAAATATTTTTTCAGAAGACCTACACGAGTTCATGTAGAATCTATATGAGTTCGTGTAGTTCCTGAATTCAGAGAATTTTTGAGAATTTCGTGGAAAAAGAGAGGGTTAAACGTGGTTTTTCTCAAATGTTAAGGGTTAACCAAAGATATTTTTAAATTGATGATTTTAAATGGGTGGGAAGATTGAATTCGAGGAATTCCACTTCTTCTTCTTTTTTTTTTCTTCGTATTCTTCTTTTTCTTTTCTATGGAGCTCACCTAAACCATCCTTTTTAGCTCCATAATTTGAAAAGTTATGGTTGAATTCGTCACCAAACTGTGACGGGATGCTATAGACTCGGGTTGCTTCAATTGGAAAGGTGGAGTTTGGAATTCCGGTTAGGGAAATTGGGGCTCCTTATTGGATTTCAATTCTCCTTTTGAATTGTAAGTGAATTATCAACTAATTGTTATTAATTCGAGTATTCTACATATTTTATGTTGGATTCAATTATTTATTTTGAGAAATTAATTTATAGAGATTGAAGTTAGGGAATTATTTGATGTGAATAATTCTTGAGTTTTGCGAACTAAATCAATAAAAATAAGAATTGTGATGATTGAATTTAGTATGACTATTGAAGTTGATTAATTGATATGATTTTGTTTATTTCAAGAATTGAGTTTTAAGAGTTGTTATTGATTTTGATGACGATGAATTGAGAAATAGTTTTATGTTTAGGGAATGTGAATTTTCGGTTGGAATTTTATAACTAGTATTCTTAATCTTCGATTTTGGTTGCAAAAATGTTGAGGTTTAAATTCAAGTATCTTTGAATTGTTACTAATGTGGTTTAACGAGTATTGAGTTTGAGTGTGGATTATAGTTGACAAGGAGAATTGTATATCCATTGAAAAATTTGTAAAATTATTTTGAATGGATATTTGTTTCGTTAACATCCATCTAGACGAGTCAAGTCTAGGTGTTAAGTAAAGACCCAATCTAGTAAGAGATGGTTCTATGTATACACAGTGAGGTCCTATCGGGCATGGCAAAGAAGTGTTGTGTAAGACCATACGTTGATAGGCAGTGATTGGAGATATCCTGTCACGTCCCGACCCAGGATTGACAAGTACATTATGAATGTAAGGTGATAACGGGGATTTAAAGTTTAAATTTGAAGATTTGAGGTTAGTTCTTATGGTTTTTGAAGTTGAAGGTCATTAACCTTTTATTGAGGTTTAGGAGGCGAAAACGAGTTTAAGTAATGTGATTATGTTTCGGAGTTTAATTTATGCTTATTTATGGTAAATATGACTTGTTGGAAGTTAACTTGGGTTTTGTTAAGGATTGAAATGTGAATTTGAAGATAAAACGTAAATAGTTAGTTTGATGGTTTTTATCGGCGTTTGCAGAACTGAGTGGTAAGCTCGTATTTGGAGTTCTACTGATTGATTATGAGATTTTATTGATGATTTATGATGTTTAAAGGATGTATAGGGGTTCGGGATGAGAATCGAAAATTATGGAAGTGTTCCGGGGTGTTTTAG
>CAOJCR011887399.1:0-10092 GCA_948330485.1 Euphorbia neoarborescens | reverse complement strand
GGACTTATAAGAAAACTACAAGATCATATGCCTGATTGCTAAATGATATATATTCATCTTAATTAGGGGCTATAATGGTTTGCTAGAACCCACTTATAGTTTGTGGGCCCATAGTGGGACCCACTGCCAACATAGAGATGGACCTACAGAATCGCACATAAAAGGTACAAGATTGATTGTTCGGGACTTGGTATATATATATTGGATATAAGTACAAATGAAGAAGAAATTAAATTAATGGACTTATTGGTTAAAGGCCTATTAAGTCATTAATTAGATGGAATTTGATTATATAATAACTATGTGATTATTAATTTTAATAATATGGTTTTATTAAAATAAATATATCATATAGTTTATTATATATATCAAATTAATTTTAGAAATTAATTTGTGTTAGAGTATTATTGTATCATAAAATTAGGTGATATATTTAATTTTATTATTTATGTTTAATTTTATTAAACTAAATAATAATAAAATAAAATATTAAAACCAATTTTATTTTAAATACAATCTTTCTTTTTAATTTGATTTAAAGAGGAGTTAATATCAAACTGACAATTCTAATTTATTAGATCTCTGGAAAAGAGATTTAATAGAAGTCTAAAGGTGAGAGACTCAAATATACAAATATATAGAGATATTTTCTCTGTAATTTTTTCTTCAATCTTTTCTCTCTGAGAGAGAGTCCTGTGCTAGCACACAGAAAATGAATTGTTGGAGTACCTTTTACTTGACGGTAGAGAGGTCTTCGGTTAGAACCTCAATTTTTTGCAATCGGTTAAAGCTTCTAATCAGGTATGATTTAATTTTCTTTTTGGTTTATTTATCTTTCTGACCAAAACATTCCCTGGATTGGATTCGATGTGAAAAACGTGCTTTGAAAATCGAAAACTTTTTGTTTTACACCTGAAAAAATCCCAACAGTGGTATCAGAACGGGTCTGTTCATGATTGGAAAGATGGATTAGAAACCTCGATTAAACATATTTTATTGGATAAATTTTGTTTATTGCTCGTATTCGATATGGAATATTTGCTACGCATATTTGATTTACATATTGTGCGTAGTATATATATTTTTGGTATATTTGATATATTAATTATTGTTTATATTAAATAAAAAAAAAAAGAAAAGCCATCGTCTATGGCTTTGAACGCCTTAGATAGCGTTCATAGTTAACAATTGTATGTTAATTACCACAAATGTTGTGGCACATTATTAAAAAAAAATTTGTTTAATTTTATTTATATTATTTTAAAATTTAATTTATATTATATATATCTTGAATTTTTTAATATTTATTAAATTACATACATATTTACTTGTATTATATTATTTTGATTTTAATATAATATTTGATAGTATAATTATTGGTGTATCGGCATGCATAATTTGATTTTTATATAATATTTGTTTATATAATTAGATTATATGTTGCATATATAATTAGATTATATGTTTGATTATGCAATGATGATTCGTTAAAATTTTATGAAATTCGATTTTATAGAAATTTTATATGATTTGTTTATAGAATTGTTTTTGGTGTTAATTTGATTGTCAATTAATCATATGGAAGGATTTTCAATTTGGTTGAAAAATGATTTTTAAAACCAAAATATAAATTAATTAGATTAATTTGTGACTTTGAATTAATTTAATTGGATTAAATTTTATGGAAATATATGGCATTAAAATTCTTAATGACCAGAATTTAATTTTAGTGATAACCCATTCAATAGGAGAAATTTGATTACAAATTGAGAGACATTCCAAGGGTTGTGGTAAGGCTTAATCACAAAATTGAAATTGTTAGTAATTTCCATAATTTAACAGAATCTATATTTTGAGTGTTTTCAACTGTTTGGTTTTATCTGCTATATATTTTGATAAATTAAAATTAAAAATAATACCTCTTATAAAATTAAGTCTATATTTTCTTTCCAAAATTGGGACTCGTCGGGGTTTGGGTTACTCAATGTGGGCCGAGCTCAGCCGGGTGTATTGAGGTATCCATTCCCTATAGAGTGTTAAGGGTATTGGGTATGCCTTAACATCTGATTTGTGGTTTGACTTAACATGGGTAGTAGGACATATCTTGGCCCTAATCACAGGTGAGACCAAATGCCAATTGGCTCACCAAACCAAGAGTACCTTGGAGGGATTGAGCGGTGTCTCTACCTAAATAATCATGACTTAGGTGTCTAGGCTCAGCCTGACTAAATCATGGTGAAATATGGATCTTCGTCCTACTTTATTTTGCTACACTAACTTGAATTGTTTTATTGGGATTTATTCAATTAAGTGGGAGTTTTTAAGGCATTTATTGATCAACCCTAAAATTTTATGTGTGTAGATTTAAAAATGGCACAACAACAAAATGGACAATTTATGCTGCAATCTATATTGGATAAAGATAAGCTAAATCAGTCAAATTTCCTTGATTGGTCTAGAAACCTGAGGATAGTCCTCAGGCAAGAGAACAAGGAATATATGATTGATAGACCTATGCCTATGTAACCTGTTAGGATAGATAATAAGGATGTGACTTGCATCATGCTAGCAACCATGGTCCCTGAATTACAAAAGCAATTCATAGAGATGGATGCATATGACATTATACAATGTCTTAAACAACCTAGGCATTGGAAGAGGATCTGTCCTCAATTGATGGAAGAGCAAAGGAAGAACAAGGTTGTTCCTTCCTCTTTTGGTATATATGTTATTGATATTAATCTGAATATTTCAACATCATGGGTATTAGATACCGGATGTGGTTCTCACATTTGTTCTAATGTGCAGGGACTCATAAATAGGAGGATGCTTGGATCTGGTGAGGTGGACCTCAGAGTTGGTAATAGGGAAAAGGTTGCAGGCATGGAAGTTGGGGACTACAAATTGTAGATATCAAGTTGATTGATCATAGAATTGAAAAATGCATATTTCGTGCCTGCAATGTGTAAGAACAATATTTCAAATTCTATTTTAGACAATAATGGGTACAATTTTACGACTAGATGCAACAAAATTAGTAATTATTGTAATGGCATTTTATATGGTTATGGTATTTGATAGGAGTAAATTATACCATTAATATCATTAATAAATTAGCTAAGAAAAGAAAGAAATTAATGAAAGAAATTGGAAAATTAAAGCTTATATGCGTTATTTTGTAAAGGTTGCGTTGCTAAAAAGAATCAGAAGAATTTCAGCAATCTCGTCAGGAAAAAGAAAGTTTACAGAGCGGAGAATGGGGCAGACAGCTAAAGTTGCTGACAGGATAGCTGACAGGCTGCTGATGTGCAAGTGGGCAGCTGATGTGATGGATATGTTGCTGATGTGCAAGTGGGAAGCCTTGAAAATGATGATAGGATGAGCCACTTTAACCCATACCTCTTTTGGCTAAAAATACTTTTACTATTATTTTTCCAATACTTTATTTTTGGATGGCTAAGATACAAATTGATCTTGGTTAAGCACTTTTGATGGATGGATGTTTGCCATCTTAGATTTTTCTTTTTGATTTTTCTCTTTCTTCCAACTCTATAAATAGGCTTGTATTGGGAAGAAGGGGGAGCTGCTTTTGGAGAGAGAATTTTTGTTTTCTCTCTTCTACTACTATTTTCTCTTCTTTAATATAATTAAGTATTTTGATTCAATTATTGTCTTTTATATTTTATTTTAATTATGTTTAGTGGTTAGTAGTCTTTCAAGGCTGAGCTAACACAACTTTTGGTTCTAAGTGAGGTTTCTGAGCAAGGTTGCTGACAGCGTGAAAAGTAAGTTGTGTGAAGAAATTAGAAATCCTTATATGAGAGTAGGATCCCTCTTGTATACTCAGTATTATTAATGAGACTTAACGGAGATTTAAGAGTACGGAACCATCTTACATGCACACATTCTCTATTGAGACGAACCAAGGAATTTAGAGAGTGTACCGAGGGGTTTTTATTTCGGTAAAATGCCTGCTATTCTTAATTCTTGAGTGAAGACTTGGGGAGGCGTAACAGCAATCTGAGTAAGATCTCATAGATCTAGGTGAGGTCTAACGATAAGCCTAGTGACATTAGGGTAAGAAACCATGGACTGCAATCTCTCTGTTTCAGCAACCTTTGTGAGGAAAAATAACCCAGAACTGTGTTATGGTTGTGTTAGCCAAGCCTGTACTTTTTCCATTGTTATTACTTTCTTTTATTTTTCTATACAATCTATGTTTTAATATTTACTCCTTGCTTTTACTGTTTTATTACTCAGCAACCTTCTGATATTTGATTGAAAGCTCGCAGATTGTGTAGAAAACCTTACAGACATACCTTACTCCCTGTGGAATATGACACTTGGCTTGCCATTATACTACAAAACACACACTAGTTCACTTGCTAGTAGTCCATTTACAGGCGAACAAGTTTTTGGCACCATTTTCGGGGAGTACGACTTATATTTGTAAAGTTTTTGTTAATTTGCTTGAGTTGATACTTTTGTGTGTTTTGTTTTAGGAGTTCTTTGAAATCTGAAGGTTTCCTTGCATGCGACGATCTGATTAGCCTATTATTCCATTCGATCCAGAGATTGAAAGAACTTGTAGCAGGAGAAGAAGTGCAGCAAGAAGAGCTCAAAGACGATAGAGAATGGAGGGACAAATTCCACCACAGCAACCTCCACCACCGCAACCTCAACCTGCTGGTAGTGAGAATGCTGACCAAAGGCCAATATTGAAGGAATACACCAGACCTGTCACCGAGGGACATTCTTTTTGTATAGTAATCCCTGCTGAAGGAGACAACATATTTGAAATCAAAGCTTACATGATTCAGATGCTCTAGGCTACATCCCAATTCAAAGGTTTTCCTGGAGAGGACCCGAATGGTCATATCCAAGATTTTGTCACTATGTGCAATACTTTTCGAACCAACCGTGCAGTTTCGGATAATATGATTAGGCTTAAGCTTTTCCCTTTCTCATTGAGGGATAGATCTAAAAGCTGGCTTAAGAGTCTACAGCCTGGTTCTATCACAACATGGGACGATTGGCAAGAATTTTTTTGTCCAAATATTTTCCACCCAGGCAAGCCATTAATTTGCGGAATGAGGTTACCCACTTCTATCAGAAACTGATGAATCTCTATCAAAAGCTTGGGAATGTTATAAATATCTTCTGAGGAATGTCCCGAATCACGACATTCCCATATGGATGCAGATCCAAAACTTTTACAATAGCCTGACCAATGCAAAAAAAATCCATATTGAAGCAGTTGCTAATAGAGATCATGAAGAGCTTGCGTTGGAGGAACTATATGAACTAATTGAGAGATTGGTGAACACTAGCCACAAGTGGCATTCTGTTAGTTCTTATCATGATAAACCAGTGGAGTCTGAGGCAGTAGAAAAGTTAACGGAGAAAATGGACATGGTCTTAAAGCAGCTGCAAGAGCTAATGTATCCGCAGTCTCAAATTCTTAGAATTCTTATTTTTATGGAGGCAACCTTAGGAATATCGATTGTGACGCCACACTCATACAAGAGCAGTGTGATTTTTTAGGTAACCATCCTCGTGCTAATAATCCTTATTCTAACACTTATAATCCAGGATGGAGGAACCAGCCCAACTTTGCATGGAGTCAACAACAAGGAAAACCTCCTCAGCAACCCTATCAACAAAATCAGGGCAATTTCCAACAGGCCCAGCAACCTTAGAATATGCAGCAGGCAGGACCTTCTTAACAACTAAGGAAATCTGAGATGGATGAAATAAAAGATATGATGACATGGGTCATGAAGCAATTGCAGACTCAAATAAAGAATTTAGAGACTCGATTTCATCAACTAGCAACTGAAATCTCATCAAAGAACAGGGGACCTTTGCTTAGCAACATAGAGCCCAATCCGAGAGAATGTTGTCATGCAATAACACTGAGAAGTGGTAAGACCTGTGAAGTCGCTAATCCCATGATAAATGTTGAGAATGATGTAGGTAAATAAAGCTCGAGTCAGCAACCTCATACTGCAGAGGCTCGGCAACCTAAAGAGAATGAAGATAGTCGGCAGACTCAAAGCTCAGAGACAACTCAGCAACCTTCCATGATTTCTCAGCCAGATGTTCAACAATCTATCCAAGATCCAGCAAAGGACAAACCTTCAAATGAATACCAACCACGCATTCCTTATCCAATCAGAGCTAAAGTGCACGAAACTGCTAAGCAATTTGAAAAATGTCTTGATGTGTTTATGAAGCTTCACATTAACATTCCTTTTTCAGAAGCTCTTTCACAGATGCCTATGTATATGAAGTTTCTTAATGAAATCTTAGCTAATAAGAAGAAGCTGAAAGGAGTTGCAATGGTTCTGCTCAATCGAGATTTCTCATCAATTTTGTAGGCTGAGCAACCTCTTCCTACCAAGCTTAAAGACCTAGGGAGTTTTTCTATTCCTTGTTCAATAGGAAATTTTAACCTTGAAAATGCATTATGTGACCTAGGAGCAGTAATAAATCTTATGCCATATTGTATTTACAAATAGTTAGGGTTAGGAGAGCCTACACCAATGAGACATTCTATTCAGATTGCGGACAGAACAATTAGGTATCCTAGGGAATTATTGAAGATGTTTTGGTTAATGTTAGAAATTCATATTGCTTGTAGATTTCGTGATCATGGATATGGAAGAAGATTTCCATGTACCTATCATACTAGGTAGACCCTTCTTAGCTATGGGACAAGCTTTAATTGACGTGCATAATGAAAAATTGATTCTTAGGATCCATCATGAAGAGGTTGTCTTTAAAATGCATGAAGCCATGAAGTATCCTTCAGCAAGTGATGATACATGCTATTTTCTTGATGCAACTGATCTTCATTTAAATCTATATTTCATGCAGGAATGTGAGGAAACTGAATTTGAGGAGGAAGAAGACTTCGTAGCTCAAGAAGTAAAAGCTGAAACTGGTTTCCCAGCAATCTTTGATAGCAGGAAGATTATCCAGATTACTGATCTGTTGAGTACCTTGAGCAATCTCGACAGCCTTGGTGTCAGCTTCAAACACCAATTGGAGCAATTTTGGATCTCAACCACCTTACTTTTTGCTTATTTTGTTATTAGGTTTTGTGCAAATAACTTTTGAATGAACAAATATTACGTTGTTTCAATTGTTTTGTAGGCACCAAGATCAAACAAAGGATGCTTAGTAACAATAAGATAATGACCCCTACTTCACTTCTATCTGTGTTTAACTCCAACAACAGCGCGTAAATCTTTATTTTTCCTCGCTCCTCTGCTTTCGGGTATGTCACTACGCCATGAATGGCCTGTAGCAATACATAATCTATGTTTTGCCCAAGAGTGTTGCAATAAGTTTGGTAAAATTTAGATCTATGGCAACACATTTAGAAAAATTTTGCATTAAATACAAAGACACATTTTTTACATACTTTTTACAACATTTTCATAACTTTTTTACAGAGCATTGCAAAAAGTAAAGTGGGAAAACAAAATTTTCCCTCCATGATATTCCCTTCTAATTTTTCATTAAACTGCAATTCTTTTCTATTTATAATAATTTTTAAAAGCATATATAATATTTAAAGAATAAAAAAAGTAATTAAAATTTATATTAATGTATTTTTCACTTAAAAATAACTAGAAATGATATTAGAAGGTGTGATATATTGATTTATATATTTTTGAAAAAATTAGGAATAAATTTTAAGTCAATAATAGAATTTTATAGCACTATAATTCTATAGTTTCATCTCTCTCAACTCCTACCTCCTCACCCGTCAACACAACAGCCATCTTACCCACCAACAGATGAACCCTAACTATCAACTGCACCAACCTCAACATCTCTACAATCATATCCTCCTCTTTTAGAGCTACACGAATCAACACCACCATCACCACAACGACCGTCCATTTCTCCACCACCTCTACCATCGACTATCAAATATCCACTCAACATGCCTCCACCATCTTCAGCTCCACCACAAGACACTAAGACCACACACCCACTAACTTCTCTGTTGACCCCCATCATTTTCCCCTACCTCTGTTGCTGCATCCCTCATCACCTTAGCTGCATGACCTAACCAATAAGAATCATCCCCATTCCACTACGATAGCCACTACACAAGCTTGATGACTAAAGACTAGGGCCTTGTATGGAAAGCCTTAAGTAATAGCTAACAAGTGAAAGGCTGAAGAAAAAACTCAGCCCCTTCTCAGACTCATAATGAAGCTTCTTCTAACAAAAAGGCTGGATGAAAAAATAGTGAAAAAGCTGACACGGTCGCCCTAGCTATCCTCCTCTGCTGCGACTATATCAAATTTTAGTGACACTAAAAGTTTAGCCGGTATTTATGGTGGCAGGAAACAAAAGCAAGCATGAACCTAGAGCAGTAGAAGCATATATCAATTGCCTATTACCTTTAAATTCCAGTCTTTATATCATCAAACGAGGTATGCTAAGTTATCTAACCTTTAATTTATTCCTGTAAAGTCAATTTATAAACCTAATTTAATTGAATTAACATCCGTGAAGAATTATTTACAAAGTCTATTTATAGGTCTTCTCAACGAAATTGTTTCCTTTTGATCCTTCAACCCTTCCAAGATATCCTCCTAGCAAAGAGTTTGATGCGAAATTATGGGACGAGAATACTAGAAGGTTGGCTTGTGGGAAAACATGGAATGTTAAGAATAGAATAAATAGTCTTTGTACCTGTATTTTCTAATCTCAGCTTCTAGTTGTTGTTTCATAGTAATTTTTATAACTATGAAATAAGGGCAATGATACTGAAAGTTAGTGAACTGTGATAAGCATTGTCCTACTATGATGAATAAAATTTGACAGATTGACCCTATTTTTTTTCAATTGTTAATCTGCAACTGCTTCGATGAAGTGGCTTGTTAGTTCATTGTACATTTTCTTAATGATATACAGAAATGTTGTCTTTTTTTATAAATGTGCTACCTTTTATATTGATAGACAAGGATTTTCCATGTTGTCTATGATGAATAAATGTTGTCTTGTTAGTTCATTGTACATTTCGATGAATAAATGTTGTCCTACTTTGATGAATAAATGTTGTCTTGTTAGTTCATTATAAATTTTCTTAATGACATGCAAAAATGTTGGCTTAAGATGCTTAAGTTGTTGCTATCTAACTCTATTATGGATTTTCCATATTGTCTATGATGCCCTCAACGCAAGTATGGGAGTTAAAATAAAAGGATCTAATGCCATTTTCCTATTGTTCTCAGTTTTTGTTTTGCCATTTAGTTTAGTTTGATGCTATATTTTCTTGTATTGTGATTATAATTCAGTTGACTAATTCATTGTTTGACTAATTTGTGGCTCATGTTATATGAATATATTTGTTAAAAGTGGGTTAAGTGACAAAAGGTCACAAGTTGCACTATTCTTATCCATTGCTTATTCCATGACAAGTTTCTATCTTATGTTCTTTTTGTTTCTATTCAGGAAAATGACCTCAAGGTAGTGGTTAATTATCTACAACAAGATGGAAATGTCTCTTTGATTTGTTTAAGGGGCCATTCAATGGGTGTTGTCACCGGGTTGTTATCAGTGCATGAATTTTTATTTGAAGAATCATGTTTGGTTAAATCTACAATTTCATTTCAGGTTCCACCTTCCTATTGCATATCATTTTCAAGCTTTCTTTATAGTCATCTCTGGAACAGAGGTCATAAGACCTAGGTTTGCACATTCAATATTTTAGTTTTGGCAAAAATATAATTGTATACATCTGTCTTCATTTCTACCTATTGTATTCGAAATTTATTTTGAACTGAAAAAGGTAGGGTCAAGTATAAACTTATGTCTAATGATTTTACATTTTTGTGTTATCTAATGTGTCTTGCAAAGTGTTGAATTTTATCTTTAAGTGTTTACATGACTTCAAGGCTTTGGTCTTTGTGTTAGATAGATTGTTGAAATTTGTTTTGCATTGATATATCCTTCAATGAATTTTGAGGATTTTTCACGTTATGAAGAGTATAGTTTTGACAGAGATGAGTTTCTAAAGCTAGCCAAGTGAGGGGAGTACACAATTCGTGCTTGATATCTTCTGCA
>CAOJCR011886671.1:0-13209 GCA_948330485.1 Euphorbia neoarborescens | reverse complement strand
AGATCGATTCTTTTATCGAAAAAACCCTAAGCACGCGTTCACACGCGCATGTTGTTTGGGATTCTCTTCCGAAAACGCTCTAAGTCCCATATTTGGGTCCACGTCTTTATGTGGGGAGCAAGTAAGAAGGGAAATTCCACTTGCTTAGGAACCGTTTCCTTATTTCGATTTTTTTTTCGAGACTCTAAAAAAGGGCTTTCTGATTCCACAAACAAAATTTCCGAAAAGCCAAAAATTTCCGCTTAGCGGTCGCTACGCTCACAACTATGTTTGTTGGTTTCAACAAAAAATACCAAAACACCTTTGTAAAAGCTATTGTCCATAATTTTAGTTATTATAAATTGGTAATGTCCTCAAGACAGCATATTTCTTTATTCCTTCAGCTCCCAATCCACATAAGCAAAAATAGACAGTCTTGCCACGTCATTTTCCTTTCTTTTTGTCAAGTCCAAAATTTCTGCACAAGCATCCTACAGGTTGTGCACAAGAGCAATTTAAATATAAATAATGGTAAAAATTGAGATGAATTTAATACTTTTCTTAGCCTTTATACCATCATTTATATGCATATTTTTACCTATCAACGATATCGTGTCGACTAAACTGAACGCATTTTTTCAGCTTATATTAATAGGAAAACGATCACATGAAACCTCCTAATTACTCTTTTGCTTCTCCTCTCCATCGACACTCTAACCTTCTTCTTATCCACAACTAAGATTCTAAGGTATGTATTTTCTCTCTCTTTTCTGTTGGTATTTCTGAATTTAGGGTTTATTCCCTTCTTCTCTTTTTCTCCTTTTCCCTTCTTCTTCTTCTTCTTCTTCTTCTTCTTCTTCTTCTTCTATTCTCCTTCTCTTTCTGTTTATAATGAACCCTAATTTATTAATTACGTTTTAGGGGTTTGCTTTTCTGACGTTTGTCTTTCTTCCTTGCTTTCTCTTCTTGGCTTTGCCTTTTTTCTCTTATGGGTTATGTGTTGTTTGTTTATGGTGGTTATATATGCTCATTATTCTATACATACATTTTCATGAATGCCTAAATTGCTTAACCTCATTTGTCTACATTATTAGGAAATCAATTAGTGTTGCTTCGTTTAAGTTTAGCTTTTGCTTATGTATAGTGAGTTCTATCAATTGATTGCATGTTCTCTTGGATGTTTGGCATCAAAAGGGGGATGATGAGGAGGATTTCACTGTGCATTGAACTTAAGTTCATCTTTATTTGCATTTTTAGCTGAGTTCTTATGGCTAGGAGGATAATACTCTGGTGATAATATGATGATGATGTTTCCTGCATTGCATTGTGATTTAAAAAAAGTGGATGAATGTTCAATTTTTGGATTTTCTATCCGCTTTTGTTTGTTTTTTTGTTTGTTCACTAAACGTTTGTTTTTGTTCATGTAGATGGTATGCACTAAGAATGCATCCAAGCACAAACCATCGGAAGCACAGGTATCTAATCCACAACCAGCACCATTACCCCTCGTATTACCGCTAGAGGAAGCTCCATATTCAATCGAAGCACCACTACCCACTCTTTCTCGTAAGTTAAAATTCCCCTTCCGACTCGACTTTGTAGGAGAAGGTAAACGATTCCAACTTGGCACTTCTTTACCGATTTTACCTTTCCATCGTCGCCCTAAGAAACAATTGGTTGAACTAGGTCTAGATGTGATTTTCATAACAAAACTCTAGGAGTTAGGATGGTACATATTTTCTAAATCCACCAATGATGCCTTTAAGGAATTAATGGTGGAATTTTATACCACCCTAACTTCCAACATCGATATAACCACTTCAGAAAAATCAATTAAATTTATGTTGTTCAGTGTGGAGAGGGAAGTCACGGCTTCTTTAATGGGCACGATAGTAGATATTGAGGGGAGAGTCCTTTTATGGCCGGAAGGGGAAAATCCTAGGATGTTTTGGGCCACACATAGGCATGGGCAGTTAGATTTTCACAATCATAAAGCGACTGACATTCATACGAGTATTTTGTTCTTTCTCTTTAGGTTTGTGAGTTTCAATTTGAGTGGGAAGAAGGTAGCTAATAAGATTAATGAATCAGAACTGCTTATTCTCTACCTTGCTCACCTCGGATATTAGATGGATGTAGGAGCATATCTGATTGACATGTGTTATATTGCTAGTAAGAAGAAGCAGATGCGGTGTCTCGGTTTAGTCCACATTATCACTATGATAGCGAAATATTTTCATGGCCCTGCTTGTGTTTCTTTTCTGACACCTATAACGAGAAAGGATATGTCTATCGCTCCTATGAAGTTTTCTGACAGGCCTACTACTGAACAAGTGGCAGGTTCCTCCTGCAGCAGGGGCAAACGCCAAATGGAGGTCGATGACCTAAGAGATGAGGCAGGAGAGGCAGAGGACTTAGGAGACGAGGTGCAGGATGTTGTTATGGATATAGAGAAGGATATAGACGGAGCAGGATCTCAGAATTCAGAGGCTATACCGACCACGTTCATAACTCGGATGGATGCCATGATGCAGCAGATGGAGCAGATGCAGAATAACCAGGCGGAGTGGAGGCAAGAGCAGCAAGCTTGGCAGCACTCTATGGAACTGTGAGCAGATGAGAAGCTCCAGGAGCAGCGAGAGTGGAGGCAACGGATGGAGATATGATGGAGGACCACATACGGGAGCAGAGAGCTTGGTAGCAGCGAGCCGATAGCTATTTTGATCACTTTGAGGATTACAGCCGGCGCTGCGGCGATTGAGTAGTACTTCCTTTCCCCTCTCCCATTTCTTTTGCCTTATTCCCATTGCACTTTTGGGAGTAAGTGCAATTTAAGTGGGGGGTAGGGGAAGATTTCCCCCTTTTCTCTCATCTTTACCTATTTATTTTTTTTTTGTAGCTGTTAATCTGTTTTGTGTATAGATGTATGTTTTGAGTTCTCGGTTGTCTGATGTTCTGATTTTGTTTAATGTTCTTGTTTTCTTTTATCAATGTTAGTTTATGTGTGTGTTGAATACATGAATGTTGCGGTGTTATACCAAGTAGCTTAGGATTAGTGCTAAACTATCCCCAAAATTAGATCCCAGTGCTTGTTTTCTTGAATAATGGTTGAAAAATTTTGGACTCTAGTGTGCATGATTAACTTGTTTTTGCTGGTGAGTCGGTCTTTGAGTTATGTTTCACTGGTTTGATGAGAAATATGGAATTGCATGTAGTGGTTCGACATTCGGAGAACGTTTTCAATCTTTAAACTATGAATAGTGACTGGGAACATTGGTAGGATCACATAACTGTAACCCTTTACATGTAAATTTGCTTTAGCAACATTCTCTTTGAGCCTTAAAGACCATTTCATGTCGTTCTTATCTATTCAGTGAGGTGATCATGCATTTTTGTACTAAACCATAGAACCTAGTATTTGTTTTGCACTTCGTTGTGCTAGAGCAAAGTATGTAGAGACCCATAGGTTTAACCACAGAGCACACACTTGCACATCTTAAACACAGCTTTTAACACCCACATTAATTGACCTTAGATTACCCCTTTTGAGCTTAGCTGGTTGTTCTTTCATAGCCACATTACAAGGCTTCAACCTTACCATTCTAATCACATTCCCTTCACTACTAATATAACTTCACACCCATCCTCTCTCTATTTACCGAGTCTAGGTTAGTCAATGGATGTCATTTGTATTTTGAGTTTTCTTCACTGATCCTAAGTACGACCTTATATCTTATGAAAAAAATATTTGTATTCGTTTGTCAATAGCTCAGAATCAATCTCTGCTCAACCATGCTATCCCTTTTTATGGGACTATAGTTATTCAAATAAAAAGCACGAAATTATTCTTTTCTCCATCTGAGCTTCGTGTTTTTTTTTGGGGAATAAGTTTAGAAACTTGATTAAAACACTTTATGAGTCAAGCATGTTATTCCAACGTTAATCAGTGCCCTTATTTCACTTCCATCTCTTTCTTTATCTAACAAACTCGGGCTCCTCTATTCGTTTAATCCGAGTTGGTGTGTTTTTATTTGATAAAAAAAGAAAGAAAAAAAGAAAAAGTGGAAATTTCTTTGGGATGTTTGGTCATGTATTACCCACATCGTTGACTAATTTTGTAATTCGGTGACTCGGGATAGAGAGTTGTATATGTAAATTGACTTTTGACTACCCTAACCTGTAGCCTCTACACGTTACAACCCCTTTTGGTTCTCCGATTTTGCTTGTTAATCAAAGACTGTACTAGGATTGCCATCAGTTTACCATGTGATGTACAATATGCATGATTATGTGTGAGTTCCTTGATTCACTGATCAATGAGAGCATTCTGAGCGACCATAGGTGAGGTTCAAACACGGTTATATAAATCCTGAACGTTCCTTGTTGTTTGATCAGTTTAGACTTGAAAGTGTGTATCTTGTAAGAGTTGTTGTCTACATACATTTCATGTGACTTTGAAAACTTTGATGCACGCTCAATGATTGATGAATTAACATAGTCAAACTAGTAGAAAGTTTCTAGGTAAAAGTGAACATTATTGCCCGGAGTTCTTAATTATTTGCTTGGGGACAAGCAAGATCTTAAGTGAGGGGTAGTTGATGAGGTCTGTGCAACCTCATCTTTTCAGTATGGTTCTGATATATTTGATGAAATTTCTGCATCATTTGCATGTTTGTTTGTCAGGTTTTATATGTTTTCAGTGTTCTTTACTTTTGGCATTTCTGTTATCTTGTTCCGCATTTTGGTTCACATTTTATATTTTTGTCTATGATGTGAATGTCTTATTCAATTTTATGGTGCTTTTATGAGTGTTTGTACTTTTTGTTTGACAGTTAATCGGTCAGGAGCATAGTGGTCGGAGCGAAATAATACAGAGGGGATTAAAAAGGAAATATACTGAAAGAAGGATGTTGAGCACAATCTCGCGCTGAAGTTGCACGACCTCATGCTCTAGAAGAAAAAGACACAGAAAGTTATAGGAGCTTTGCACAACCATGTGCTGAGTTTGTATGACCCTGTGCTGAGTCTGCACAACCACATACTGAAGGTGCATATCCTCGTGCCGATTAGAAGAATTAGGAGAGGAAATTGGCAGAAGCTTTGCACAACCCTGTGCTAAGGTTGCACGACCCCGTGATGACTCTGCATAACCACGTGATGAAGGTGCATGATAAGGTCATTTCAGACCTTATCTTCCCGACTCTATTCTATAGTGTTTGGTGGTGTTTCATGCTGTTTTCTATAGTTTGGTGGTGTGTTTGTGTGTGTTTTTCATAGGTCGATAGAATATCAATTGACTTTCCGTTTACTTCCAGATCAAAAGATTGATTTGACAATTGATCCTAATTGGTTTAGTTTAGTTTAATTTACTTTACAACCTTATTGTTACCTTCTACTACACGCCAAAACCCTAGAACTAGAGTTCATAGAGGTAGATTCCCTGTGGGATCGATACCTAGATTCAAATCCAGATTATTACTTAACAATGAGGGGGTACTCAGCTCTGTAGTTGAGTGTTTAGCATCTATACCAGAATTGCATAAATTTATAACACTCTAAATGCACATCAAGTTTTTGGCGCCATCGCCTGTGAATTTTTATTCTTTGCGCGATTCGAACCTAGGGTGATACGGTTGTTTTTCCCACTAAATTTTTTATATTTGTGAATATTTTCAGTTTCGTTTTCTTTAATGCAATTTTTCATACAGTTTATTTTTGTTTTGATTTATCTGGTTTCTAAATCCTCGTGAGTCGTTATTGGATTGAGGGTTTCTGTTAGCTTATGTCTACACGTTCAAATAATCCTAATTTATCACCACTTGATCCTGAGATTGATCGTACTTTGCCCAGGTTGAGAAACAAGAGAGTGGACCAGATGGATGCGGTAAACAGAGTAGTAGCTGAAGCTGAACAGATCGCCAGGGAAAGGGCTGAATTAGAACAACTGCTAGCGGAGTGGGCTAGAGCTGAAGCTAAGCGAGCTGCGACGCAAGCAGGATAGCGTGCCTTGGCTGAGGTCGATCAGGTAGCTAGAGATTGAGCAGAGCTGGAACAGCTGAGAGCGGAGCGGGCAGAATTGGAGCAGCTCAGAAGGGAGCGGGCTCAATAGGCTCAACAGGCTGCCGCCTCTCTAGCATACAGAACCATGAAGGAATACATGAAGCCGCACTAGCCTAGGGAGTAGAGTAGTATGGTTCTACCTCTGATTGCATCTCATACTTTCAAAATAAAGGGGCATATGGTACAGTTCCTCAATGCCAATAGTCAGTTTTCTGGGGGGATCAGTGAGAATCCCAATGACCATCTCGACATTTTTTTGATGGTGGTGGATACGGCCAAATATGTAGGTGTACCATAAGATGTAATCAGATTGAAACTCTTTCCGTTTACCTTGAATGGAAGTGCATTAGAGTGGTATAGGTCGCTGGAGCCAAATTCTATTACTTCTTGGAATGACTTGGTAGAACAGTTCCTTGTATAGTATTTTCCTACAACCAAGACAGTACAATTGAAGAATGAGATTTTGGGGTTCCAACAATTTAGCATAGAGAGTTTGAACGAGGCTTAGCAGCGTTTCAAGCGACTTCTTAGGATTTGTCCACACCATGAATTAAACAATTACACACAAATGAGTACTTTTTATAATGGTTTATCACCTGCTAATCGTGCTATGGTTGATTCTTCTGCCGGTGGAAATATCTTCAAGAAGTCGCCAGAAGAAGTGCGAGATCTTATCAAAGAGTTAGCTAGCAGAAGTTCGATTTGGCAATCTGATTTGCCAACATGAGGATAGTTCAAAATTGTAGATCCAGTACAGAAGGAAGCCATGGAGGATCTGAACAAAAAGATGGATGTTTTGATGTTTGAGGTGAGATATGGGGTCGGTTCTCAGAAATCCCTAGCTGTGATGTGTGTTACATGTAGCGGAGACCACCTGGTGCAAGAACGTCCTTGGGAAAATTCAGATGCTCAGACATCCGTTACACCATCCGAGAGAGTAAGTTATGTGGGCGGCAGTAACAGGTATAACAATCCCTATCTCCAAACTTACAATAATTTCAATAATAATAAGAATTTCGGAAGAAGATTTCAGCACCCGAACATGTCTTATAGGAATAATAACAATGGGCTGAAACCTCCTTTCGGATTCGTTAATGAGCATAGAGACCAGGGTTTAGGTAAGGCCCTAAGTGATCATCTCCCCTAGTTCCCGCAGTTAGAGGCTCCTCTCGTACCTAAACTGGAAGATGCGGTGATGACTCTTTTAAAAGAGATGTCATCGCATCTCGCTAATATAGAGGCCTACTGTAAGGACCTAGGGACACAGGTTGCTCAGATTAACAGGGAATGTCAGGAATGCCCTCTAGGTAATTTGCCTAGCAATGCCGAGCCAAATCTAAAAGGGCACCAGAGGGAATTTGCTAAAGCCGTGACCTTAAGAAGTGGTATACACCTGCATTGTTCTTCTTTTGAGGCTGGAATCCAACCACCAGCTAGTGAGGTAAACATAGAGTCGGGAGGGGCAAGTAACCCCGACTCCGAGTCTGTTTTTATTCCTCCTTCTGATTCTGAGGAAAAGAAAGTTTCTGTACCAATTCGAGCATATGTTCCTAAGCTCCCTTATCCCCTAAAGGAGCAGAAAAAAAAACTGGATCAGAAATTTTCTAAGTTTTTGGAAGTCTTTAAAAAGTTAAAATTTAATTTGCCCTTAATAGAGGCTCCAGGAGATGCCTGCATATACAAAATTTTTTAAGGAACTTTTGGCAGGAAAAAGAAAAATGGAGAATGATGAAGTAGTGGAACTTACGGAAGGGTGCTCGGCAATTATTTCCAATAAAATTCCCCGAAAGCTTAAAGATAGGGGAAGTTTCACCATTCCTTGTTGCATTGGTAACTTGGAAGTGGTAAATGCTTTATGCGATTTGGGGGCAAGCATAAATTTAATGCCACTATCTTTCTTCCGTAGGCTCGGGCTAGGTGAGCTGAAGCCCACTAGTGTGACCCTCCAGTTGGCCGACAGATCTATAACTAGGCCAATGGGGATGGTTGAGGATGTGTTGGTTAAAGTGGATAAGTTTATCCTCCCGACCGATTTTGTAGTGATCGATATGGAGGAAGATGAACATATACCACTCTTATTGGGTAGACCATTTCTGGCAACCGGTAGGACCTTGATCGATGTGTAAGAAGGTAAAATAATCCTCTAGTTGCAAAACGATGAAGTGTCTTTTAATAATGTGTACAATTTTATGAAATATCCTATGGATATGGAGAATTGTAGTTTTATATATTCTTATTGCCCTATACTTGACTCTTATGAGAAGAATATTCGCAGGTATGATGAACAAGATGATGAGCCATGTCTATCCGAAGCTAAAGAAGAGGATGCAGGCGCATCAGAATCAGAAGAATGCTCATGGATGAAGAGTAAGTTTGAAGATCTTGAGCGGGATGTCAAACCGATTCCGAAATCATTGTTGGATAAAGCTCCGAAACTGGAGCTCAAATCTCTCCCCCTAACCTTATGTACGTTTTTCTCCAACCACCGAGTGACTTACCTATTGTTATTTCTTCTTTGTTGACAGGTGATCAGGAGGAGCAACTGGTGAAGGTACTTAAGAAGCATAAGGGAGAATTTGGATGGACCGTCCATGACATAAAGGGAATTAGCCCGTGTTTCTACACACATCGGATATTCTTGGAGGATGCAGTCAAACCATGCGCTCAACTGCAATATAGATTGAATTCAAATATGAAGGAAGTTGTACGGAAAGAGGTAATTAAGTTGATAGATGCAGGTATGATTTACCCAATTTCAGATAGTTATTGGGCTAGTCCTGTGCATTGTGTGCCCAAAAAGGGTGGTACAACGGTAGTGGAGAATAAGTCGGGTGAACTTATTCTGACTCGTGCGGTCACCGGGTGGCGTATGTGCATCGATTACAGAAAATTAAATGATGCTACCCAGAAAGACCATTTCCACTACCTTTCATTGATCAAATTTTGGGAAGGATGATGGGATATGAGTATTTTTGTATACTGGATGGCTTGTCTTGGTATATGCAGATACCGGTAGATCCTGTTGATCAGGAGAAAACCACCTTTACTTGCCCTTATGGGACGTTTGCATATAGACAGATGCCATTTGGACTATGTAATGCTCTCGCCACCTTTCAGTGGTGTATGATAGCGATCTTTAATGACATGATTGAAAAATTTATGGAAGTCTTTATTGATGACTTTTCTATTCTAAGATTGACTTTTGATGCATGTCTAGGCAACATAGATAGAGTACTTCAGCATTGTGAAGAGACTAATCTGGAACTTAGTTGGGAAAAGTGTCAGTTTATGGTTAAAGTCTGTATTGTATTAGGGGATAAAATTTCTGGGAAGGGGATATAAGTTGATCCAGCTAAGATCGAGGTGATCGAAAAATTGCCTCCTCCTAGTTCGGTAAAACAATTCAGGAATTACTGGGTCATGCGGGGTTCTACTGGAGATTTGTGAAAGATTTTTCTAAAGTTGCTAAGCCCATGACCGATTTATTAATGAAGGATGCCTTGTTTGATTTTGATGATAAGTGTTTAAATGGGTGTGAGACTTTAAAGCGTAAATTGATTGAGGCACCTGTTTTAGTAAGCCCTGATTGGTCTCTTCCCTTTAAAATCATATATGATGCGAGCGATACGGCCGTAGGAGCATGTCTAGGTCAACGGGAGGATAAAATTCTCCACCCAATTTATTATGGCAGCAAAACTCTAAACCCTGCGTAAATCAATTACAATATCACCGAAAAAGAGTTGCTAGCTGTAGTTTTTGCTTTTGAGAAATTTAGGTCATATCTGGTTTTGTCAAAAGTGATTGTTCATACTGACCATGCTACTTTAAGGTATTTGCTTGCATAATAAGATGCTAAGCCCAGGTTGATCCGGTGGATCCTACTCTTACAAGAATTTGATGTGGAAATTAAAGACAAGAAGGTAGTGGAGAATGTCATAGCTGATCATCTTTCTAGACTTCTGATGGATGAGATCGAGGATCCTTCTAATAGGGACATTTTTGAAACTTTCCCTGACGAGTTTTTATGTGCGGTGACTTCTAGACCATGGTTCGTAGACATGGCCAATTATAAAGTCGGTAACACTCTTCCCACTGATTTATCATATTCTCTAAAGAAAAGGTTTATGCACTTGGCTACATTTTACTTTTGGGATGAACCTTATTTGTTTAGGGTATGTGCTAATAATATAAAACATAGGTGTGCGTCTGAAAGTGAAGTCCCGTCGATTATCTGTATGTGTCATGATAGGGAGAACGATGGCTATTTTGGTTTAGAGCGTACGTATGGTAAAATATTGTCGTGTCGTTTCTATTCGCCTAGTATGAAAAGTGATTTTTTTGACTATATTAAAAGGTGCGATGTGTGTCAGTGGGCAGGGAACATATCCCGTAAAAATGAAATGCCCCAACATGGGATTTTGGTATGTGAACTATTTGATGTTTGGGCCATAGATTTCATGGGTCCGTTCCAAATATCACACGGAAACCAATACATTTTGGTCGCAGTCGATTACGTCTCTAAGTGGGTAGAGGCCATATCATCACCTGCTAATGATGGAAAAGTGGTGCTTAAGTTCTTAAAGAAGAACATATTTACGCGGTTTGGAACCCCTCGATCTATCATAAGCGACGGGGGATCCCATTTCTCAAACAAGCCATTTAAAGCGCTTTTACTTTGTTATGGGGTGACCCATATGATAGCCACACCTTACCACCCACAAACAAGTGGCCAGGTGGAAGTTAGTAACCAGGAATTAAAATGAATACTGGAGAAAATAGTGGGGTCGTCTAGGAAAGACTGGAGTCTTAAGCTAGATGACGCCCTGTGGGCCTATAGGACAACATTTAAAATGCCAATTGAAATGTCTCCGTATATGTTAGTTTTTGGGAAAGCTTGCCACTTACCGGTTGAACTTAAGCATAGAGCTTACTGGTCCTTGCAGTTTTTAAATTTTGACATGCAGATGGCAGGGAAAAAGTAGGTGAAACAGTTGCTGGATATTGATGAGTTTCGACTTTTGGCGTATGAAAATGCAAAACTCTACAAGGAAAGGACACAAAGATGGCACGATCGAACAATTGAAGACAAGAACTTTCACGCGGGTGATCATGTGCTTCTGTACAATTCAAGGTTACAGCTGTTTCCCGGTAAGCTAAAAAGCAGATTGACGGGTCCGTTCGAGGTAATACAAGTGTATACATCCAGAATGGTGGTCATTGATACACCAAATGGACATCATAAAGTTAATGGGCTCCGATTGAAATTATACTTTCAGAGGGCAAGTAAGGAGGAGGAATAAGAGGTACTCCTATTGAAGGATGCTTGAAATACATCACAGAGAAAGTCGTGCTCTTTCGACTATAAACACATCATTTCTTGTATTTTATAGACAAATTTTAGGTTGGTTTGAACTAGTAGATGTTCTTTAGTTTTTCTTTTTGTGGTATATGTTTTGGTTTTGTGTTTTTCTTCTTTTGTCTTTTCAGGAAGGAGTCCTCATAAGCACAGTTTTTAGGGAAAAGGGGAGCTCGAGAGGAACGTGAACAGGTAAAATTGGTCTGCAAAGAGAAGGGAGTGAAATTTTTCATGTTGGTAAAGAAATCTGACTTGCCACGATGTAACAGCTAGGTGTCACGACATGGCAGGATTGAGGAAGAAAAATAGGGAAGCAATCTATTTGCAGAAAAAATTGCTGGCCACGACGTAATGTTTTTCCATCACGACGTGTCCGACATTCTGGGGAAACCAAGGAATTTAACCTGCCATGACGTAACGGTCCTGTGTCACGATGTGGCAGGCCAACTTCGAAAAAGAGGACTGCACATTCTGTCCATAAGAAAAAAATGCCTGTCACGACATAATGATTGATCATCATGACATGGCAAGCCATTTTAGGAATCAAGGAGCAAATTGCCTGCCATGACGTGATGGACAAGTGTCACGATGTGGCAGGGCTAAACTACAAATTAAGGGAACATTCTGTCCTCCTTGAAAAAGTACCCTCCATGACGTAATGTTTTTCCATCACGACATGGCAGGCATAAATTTGGTTACGCTTTACATACCATGCCACGACGTGGCACTTCTGTGTTTCAGCACTCTGATTTGAGTTTAAAAATGTTACCCGCGCCCTTAACATTATTTTTCTCCAAATTCAAGTGAAATCCCTAACCCTATTTCCTTCCTCACCGACGAATCTCCCCTTTCTTCTACCTTAAATCTTCTCCAACTTTCATTCAACTAAAATCTCAACATGACTCGATCGAAGAAGGTAGCTAGGAAAGTCACAGGTGGCTCCCGTGAAGCACCTCCGCCATCTGCCTCCACTCCCAACTGATAGGATGCAATCAGCAACATATTTTCTGCATGATTAATGTCCAACTTTTATGCTTTTATTAATCTTTTCGCATGTATTTCTCTAGTATGTCTAACCTTTTTACAAAAAAAAAGCACTGCGCCTAGACAAAAATGCTAAATTACCGAATATGGGTGCTCCTGCTTAATATTTCCAATCTTTTTATAGCCGCTTTCACTATGGTGCGTATCCTTGCAGGAAAGACCGAATGTCCCTGCACCCGGATGAAGAAAATGCCAGATGTTATAAGACCGAATGGATCATATGAAGAAGCAGCCACCACTTCATCCCTTCTTACCTAGTCAAAACTCCAAGGAGCCAGGAGTACCGGGTCATCTCAAACACTGAATCTAGGAAGGCACCTATTTTACCTGAGTCAGAGAGAAGGCAGGAAGGCAACAAGGAGATCCAATCACTTGTACATCCAGGAGTCCTATTCAATTCCAAACACCGAGAGAAGAAGGAGACATAAGCTAGGCAAATGAGACAGACCAAACTGGGCATGTGCTGATTACGAGATAAAGATCTGCTTTAGATTCCACTACCCAGAATGGAAAGATAAAGATGATGGCCCACACTGACACAACAAGCAATTCTTCACCAAATAAGTATGGCCATCATCACCAAAAAGTCAGCTGATAGGACATTTCTGTAGGAGTTGGCAGAAAGTTGCTATCAACGTTCCCTCCAAAATCACTCCTTTTAAGGGTATAAATACCCTTTCACTCTGGAGAGGAATGGAGGATAATTTTTTTTTGTTCAAGAATTTTTTGTAGAAAAAGTTTTAGTACTCCTTTTCTCTCTTTCATTTTTG
>CAOJCR011886367.1:0-10092 GCA_948330485.1 Euphorbia neoarborescens | reverse complement strand
CTTTTTTTAGAAGTTATGATTGTGATGATGTTTTGATGTCTATTTGTATGCGTCTTTTTTTGGCGGCTGCTGGCTAGGAATGAGTAAAGGAACTGGTACTAGTGACGATGGAACCAGCAGTCGCGATGCATATTTGCTGTTATCGGTAACTGTTCTTGCTGCATTCTGTCGTGTTCCGGAAATTGCTGCTTCAGGAGATATGGTTTCGAAGATTCCATTGGTACTGGAAATAGTATCCACGTAAGTTTCTTTGCATTATATCTTTAAACATGTTGGAAAGTGTGAGAAGTAATTTTGTATTGATTTTATATTTGGGGAAGTCAGAGATCATTGGTTTTGATGTCGATGCCATTTTGCATCCTTTGTTGTTGTTATTGACATGAAGTTGTTGCTAGTTTTGGTTTGGCAACTAAAGCTCTGAAGTATGTGAGAGAAGTGGGATGAGGCGAGCAGTTATGAAAAAATAGTGAAAAATTATACTGCCTTAATAACTTTAGACGTTTGAATTAGAATTCAGTGAGTTGGTTGCACTCCTTAACTGGATATTCAGATCTATTTCCTTAGCACTGGATTAAGATAATGAAGTGATGTCGTTGGTACTTGGAAACATGTTTGATGAAAAAATGTATATCAGTATGAGTGTGAAGATTGACTTATAGGTTAGTGGGAATCCTAAGAATGAAATGAAGAGTCAGCATATTGGGAATTGATGTTGTTTCCAGATAAGAAGTTGAAGGATTCATGATCTTGTGTAAATAACCAGTGCAGCATCTGTGAGGATTGGTGTTCTAAAAACATGCTGTTTTTTTATACACTGACTATGTTCTGTTCCCCCTCAAACGACAGATCAAATTCAGCAGTTCTGGAAGAATGCTATGAACTATTGTACCAAGTAATAGCATTTTCTGAGGATGGGGCTAAAGCATTCCATGAATCTGGAGGCATAAAAGTGTTAGCTTATCAAATGTCTGATTTATCTGACGGTAAAAGAAAATCTTACTTTCAGCTGCATTTTGTTTGCGATATTTCACATTATGTTAATGGAACTTGATCATTTGAGGAGCCATTATTGGTAACCATAGTTGTTAATGTTTGGTTTGCTAGAATTCTTTTAGATTGCTTGCAAAATACATTGTGTTCAATGATGATCGTTTGTTCAATTCGGTTGAGGATTTGTCTAGCATATTTTATGTAATGGGTATATCTTTTAGGTTCTCATATGATGGACCTTGCTATGAAATTTTTTCTAACTGTGCTTAACAAGCCATCTTTGAATTCCGTCACCAATAGCTACCTCCCAGAGATGTCATTGATGGTAACTGATGAATTTGTGTGACATGGATATCTAGTCCAATGTTACGGATTTCTGATTCTAGTTTGTTCTGTAATAATATTTTGATTCGCTAGAATTCTTTTAGATAGCTTTGAAAATACACTGTGTTCGACGAGGATCGTTTTTGTTCAATTTAGTTGAGGATTTGTCTAGCATATTTTAGGTCCTAATTAGGACATGTAATGGGTATCTTTTAGGTTCTCGCACGATGGAGCTTGCTATGAAAATTTTTGGAACTGTACTCAACAAGCTATCTCTGGATTCCATCACCAATAGCTACATCCCAGAGCTGTCATTGATGGTAACTAATGAATTTGTGTTATGTGGATATCTAGTCCATTGTTATGGATTTCAGATCCTAGTTTGTTCTGTAATAATAAATTAATGGTCTGAACCTACTAGATCTTTATATTTTTTAACTTATTTTCTTTTACAGCAAGTTGACAATTTTCACCTTCACTATTCTCTCTATCCTGCAGCTGGTATCAATAGTGAGACAATTTGCTGTGGTGCATACACAACTTAAATTTGATGCACTTCACCTGCTTACTGACGTCTTCGCAACTAAGTTTTCTGTATGTGTTTTTTTTTTTATTTGAAAAGTTTTTTTTATAATGATGATGTTGAAATGAATATCGAATTTTACCTTGTTTTGGTTATCTTTGTATTTCATTGAGGACTATCACTTCTATTATTTGCTTTGATATTCTTGCTTTCTGCAGGAAGCATTTCATAATGAATTGCGTTCGTTGGCATGGACCAATTGGCCAGATTATATGCGTGTTGGTATTGTTGCTATTTTACAGAATCGTGTAGGTAATTTCGATTTGTTTTCTTAACCTTTTATCTAGTTTTCTACGAGTTTAAGAAGGTAAAACCAGTGAATATCACTATATTTTGTGTTTGATTACCGAGAGTGTTCTGAGAATCCTGTGGCTTCTTTGGTTCTAAAGTTTGACTTAAATGCTAGAATCATGAGAAGTTTGGAGGTAAATAGTAATATAACCAATGTAGCACATTTAAGACGTGAAAATGAAATCTATATCTGATTTCGGGGAACCATGGGTGGAGTTAAAAGTTGTAAAAGGAATTTGAAGGTGCTTCTCTTTGCATAATGTACCAACTTCTACAAATTGTGTCTGTTCGTGGAATATGATTTGCATCATCTTTATTAAAAATTCCTTCGTTAGTTCTTTCTGGTTATGATATCTCAATTAAACTTTAACTATCCTGTTGTTTTTTTTTTTTGAATAGTTGCTTTTGAGAGTATGTAATGCAATTTAGAGGAGTGCTTTGAGTTTTATGATCTCGCTGAGTTGATCTTACAAGTTTTTTTTTTATTTAATCTTATTGTAAGTTCAGCTAAGAATGATTCTTGGTTTAACTCTTTCTGCTTCTCTCTTCCTAGCAATCGAGCATACCTGTGTGTATGATCTATTAAGAAATATTTTCTTATTTATTAGTTTGCATTGATATGGCATATTATTTGTCATTTGGATGAAACTTGAAACGTTTCATTTTTGCCTTTCAATCACAGCACCTGCTGAAAAGCTACATGCCCTTATTTTGGCTGAGTCTATGGTGTCCATGTTTGGGGAAAATTGGCTGATTGGTCACTCAAACTTGCCTGATTTACAAGAACCCTTGCCGACTGACAGGTAGATTGTGCAGGCAATTTTTTCTTCCTTTGAGGTTCATTTGCAATTCTTGTTAGTAGTTTCTTACCAGTTTGTTTCAGGTGTCTATTGCTTGTGTTGGAGTCGTCACGAGTTGAAGTTGCTGTTTTGCTCAATGAGCTGGCCTATTTGAAATATGAAGCTCCGAAAAACACTTCAACTTCTGCAGAAACTATCATCTTAAAGCAACAAAATGTAGCTATTGCGTTTTCATTGATTGAGAGGATAATCAAATTAATATCAGTCATAGCCGAAAGTGAAGGTAATAACAATTTTTGAACAGGAAAGTTATGTATTATCCTTATTCACGTAGTATCAATTAAGCTTACAGCTACCAGTCATACTGACCAATTATGGATGTGTGTAGTAAACTTATAGTCACTTCTCTTTTGAAGACTTTTTTTTCTCGGAGTTGATGGCCTTGCTTATGCACTATAAATGTGCGATAGGAACTTGGTGAATTGCATGACATTCGTTTCATTTTTTGCTCCAATTTTAAACATTATCCATCTCTCTTTTAAGGCTGTAATTTACTTTTCACTTAAACTTTAACTCTTTAACTTAGAAGCCTAAAAATTTCTGGTATTGTTGTCTGCTTGAAAGATTGCAGGCATAGGCTTCTGTTCCATAGAATATTCCCATTTGTTTTCCTTGTTCAATTTGGGAACTTCCATTTTGGTGTTTACTCTGTTTGTATAGATGACCTGATGTTATCATCTTTATGTCACATTTGAAGTGACTGCCTCTAGAAATATTATTCCTCCCATTATTGCCTTTCTGCTAATGTCTGTTGTGCTGTCTAGCCAAAATATTTTCAAGTAGTTAGTCGAGGAACTATAATTTACTTATTTTGAATTTAGAAGCAAGCAGGCAGCATTGGTGATTGATTCTTCTCATATTTTACAAAATCTGCAACAGAAGCTGGCTGACATATCATTTATTTTTGTTTATTTTTTTTGCCATTGATTTTGACAGTTATATTGGGTCATGATTTTTACTTGGACTTGATGAATGCTTCAGAATTGAATATCTTGCAGTTCTTTGAAACTTTATTTGTTCATACCTCACCCTTGTATATCAAAGCAGATTTTGTTGGATTAAAAAGACATGTTTGTGCCATTTTATACTTCACTTCATATCATCAATGAATTTTTGTTTTATTGGTTAACTTTTGTGCAGAGGAACTTATTGGCGGCGACACTTGTATAAAGGTGCTGAATGGGCTCGAAGAGACGGTCACTGTGGTGCTGGAGTATCTACAAGATGCAAAGGTTTGGAGCTTTATATTGATAAAGGTTACCTGGTTAAAATTATTATGCTTCAACTTTATTGACTTTTATGATCAGTAGGAACATGGACAAAAGAAGGGAAATGATCTTCTTGCTTCTGTACGTCTTGTTGGGAGGTATGTTGTATGCATTCTGAATATATGATATGGCTGTTTTGTTGTGCTGTTGGCATTATTTTTGCAAGAAAGAAAGATGGAGTTCTCATCGTGTTGTTATTTTTGTGGTTGACTACTTGTTGGCTAACATGTATTGTGAATGGTTAAAAATGATTGTCTTTGGTGCTTGTGATATTGTGCGAACATAGTTATCCTTCAAGTTGTATATTTGGGAGTGGCTAAATAAAACTCTGAGAATGATGTAGTATGCGCAGTTAAGCAGATGATCAGTGTACAACTGCAACCAGAATTTTTTTAGAAAAATGCGGATAGTGGTGTAATTGTTTTTTTCTCTCTGAAAGTTCATTTTTTTGGTTTCTGTCTGGTGGGAGAATATTTTGTCTTGGAAAATCAAATGCTGTTTGCTTGTGATTTAAAAAAAAATCAAATCTACTTTCCACTCTTAATTCATTGGATATTTTCTTATTAGTGCATGTAATGAACTTCCCAAAAAAATTTCTTCTATGTAGCGATATGTTGTATTTATAGTTCTGCTTTGGTACAGTTATCTTGCAGAAACACCTGAAGCCTGCAAGGATAAGGTCAAAGATCTTTTGGGCTATATGCTATCAGTTGAAGCTGATGATGAACCAAGGTTTGCATTTGCAACTCACTGCGGCATTCTGGTAGTTTATATATGTTTAACATGGTATATAGCATGAGAATGACTTGTTCATACTATCCATTTGATGGCAGTGCATTTTACTCCATATGTTTTTTACTTCCGATGCTGTGTCAAATTACAATGAAGACCGAAGGATGCAAAGCTTTAGTTTCCTCTGGAGGTTATCATGCTGTGAGTTCTAATGTTACCCTCAGCTGCTTTATTTAGTTTATCCTCGTGAGGGGGTTTTCAAGCAGTTTGAAGGCTGCCTGATACAGCATTATATCAAATAATGTTAATTTTCCCCTTACCGCAGGTCTGGAAGCATTTTTACTGATATTTTGATGTGCTGCTGTTGACAGGTTTTTAGATACCTTGTAAAAGTTGTTGGTCCAAGTCGCTGTATAGTGGATGATAATAACGTCTTCTTAGCATGTGATATTATTATGAATTTGTTACTGAAGGTAATTTCTATTTATTCCATTTATATTATCCTTATGATTGAGTATAGAACATTCAAATTTATCTTCTTTATATTTTCGTCATCAGAAAGGGCAAGTACAATTCTCAATGGATGAAGGAACTGTTGTTGATCTTCTGATAGCCTTGGGATATTGGGCAGGTACGCGTTTAATAGTTCTTTTATGCAATGCTTGTTTGAATGTTTAGTGGAAGAAATATAATATCTGTTTCCTTACGCCTAACTTTCATGGGTTCGTCGATGTAGCGGTTGTTATACTATTGTATGCACTAGTTGATCAATGTATTGACTTTTCTTGTTTCATCTTCATATATCTATGAAATTGTTGTGGTGTTTGATTAAATAATCATTTCTACCATATTTCATTGAATGAGAACATAAGCTCCCTTTCTGTAGAGATGATGTTTTGTGTTTTTTTTGTATATCATTTGTGACTATAGTTAGTGGGGCTAGTTCTAAAAAGAATACGAATTTGATTGGTTTTTAAGCAAATAAATTAGAGAATGATTCTATTATGTTTCGAAAGGTGTATGGATTCATCACAATTGTTTATCTTACAGTGTAATTTATGACGAGGAGCATAATTAGAGAACTTAAGAGATAGTATAGAGCTATGCCTGCGTTTTGAGTGCGTTTTGAATCATTTTTCTGTCATACATTTGTTTTGGAGTTCAACAATATCGTTAAATATTCAATTGATTCTCATCCAATTTAACCAGTAGAAACAAAGGAAGTTAACTGTTAATTACTAAAATTTTCACTTAGCACCATTGAGATCTTATTAACGTACTGTAGATGCATTTGAGCTTTCATAGTAACAGAGTTCACAAAGAAGCCTAAGCTGATCTTTTCAAATTTTCATTTATTTTCACATTTCCTACATTTAAAAGTTATATGAAGTTTATAATTTGGTACTTATGTCTTCTATTATCTGTATTTTGGTCTCGTTGATGAGGTTTCTGACTATCATTTTCTTCCCCCAGAGAATACTGATGATACATCTGTTATTATGATGGCTGCAAGTATTTGCACTCTGCTGTTTGATAGCACATCAGAGGAGGCTCTTATAAATCATCCCAACTTCAGCAGCACCTCACTTGGCAGTCTATCTCGGCTCATTGCAAGAAGTTTGGCTTTTTCGAAGCAGGTAATCTCCTGGTATTTGCAATGTACATTCTTTTTATACATACGAACACATAAGGACTAAAAGCCAGTCTTTCTTTGGTTCAAATCTGATTCTTGAACATGAAAAGTTCCGGGGAAATTTGATTCTGCATTAAGTTCATCTGTAATCAGCATATCATTAGATGAATGTATTGTATATGTGATGAACATTTTTGGTAACGGTTTTTCGGTTAGTGCGACAGAATTGAGAAGATAGATCTAGTAGTGCAAAATGCACCATCATCTTGACATGTTTAGAAAAATGAGTGTAAATAAACATCTATTGCCCAATACAATTTCCACCATTCGTTTCTGAATCAGTTCAGTCCAAGTCAAGTTGTTCATTGGACTTAATTGAGACAAAAATGGAAGTAGGGGGAATTATTTCGCGGGATAATCACCAAAAAAAGCTTTTGAACTATATGACTCGGTGCAAAAAAACCCCTTACCTAATAAATGTATTAAAAAAACCACTTGAGTATGAAAAATGTTTCAAAATGAGGAAAATTAATGGAAACCATTAGTTTTTTTAACGAAAACCGTTAAATAACGATTTCCGTTAAGGGTTTTTTTGGTATATTTATTAGGTAATGAGCTTTTTTGCACTGAGTTATATAATTCAGGGACTTTTTTTTGTGATTATTCCTTATTTCGCCATTCGAATATATACATTCCAAGGATGCTTTTTACGTTTGTATCCATTTAGATAGGTTTTTGTAGCATTAGATAGACATAAAGCTCAAGCCCATTATTGCGCACCTCTCTTACGGTTGGAATCTTTACAGGGAATGTCTGATGCTGTTAGAGCGGAAATGGATCTCATCGAAATTGTCTCCTCAGGCATATCTCAAATCTTGATGACTACAAATAATCCAAATAAGCTTCCAATATTGATTTTGTTACTGTTGAGTGATTAAATTTGTATGTTTTTCAATAAATAGAGACATTAATTGGTTTATGTTTTGAATTGGTGCAGGAGTTTCCCGGTGGGCTTGCCGGTTTCCAAGTGTTAGCGCAGCAGTGCACGGGATTTCATAGATGATGTTACAAGTTTTCAGTGACTTCTTCTCTATTTTCTCTTTAGAGCCAACTACTACATCTCGCTCAAGCTGTTGACACTTGTACTGAGACGGCTTTGGTGTCTCTCCATAGAAAAAAATTAATTAATGTAATAAAAATATACAAATTTTTATGTTAGATAATTATTTTGAAATTATTGAGAATTGAATTTGGATGTTACTGTACTGAAGCTGAAAAAAAAAGATAACTAATATATATACGTATTATGACTCGCCAAATTATAATTTTAATTAATTAAATTAATAATTTTAATTGAGCTAGTCAATTCGTGTAATTTAGTTTATCTTATTTTTTTAATAAAAAATTGTAAATCAGTGTGGCAGAGTTAAAATTTAAAACCATTATCATTAACCACAACTGCCTTATTAGTATACTAATTTTAATTATTATATACGTATTACTTCTAAATTTATCTATATATTTATTTATTAATTTTTCATTCTTTTTCTATCAAGTAATAAATATATAAATATATTAAATTATTTAAAAATAATGAAATTTTATATTAATAATATATATAAATATATTTTTATAATATTTCAAGCCAATATAAATTTATTTTAAAAATTGATTTATAAATTATTTTAGTTGATATTACTTTTTGTTATTTTAAGTCAATTTTTTTTGAATAAATATTCTATTTTTAAATTTTAATTATATCTTAAATTATTTTTTTTATAACAATCAATAAATTAATATAAAATTATAAATAAATTATTATTTTTAAATATTACTGATGGGGTATATATATATGACTTTAATAGTAAAAAATTAATTTAATTATAAATAAATAATTTTGCCGTTTTATTAGTGAGTACTTATCGGACAGCATTGATTATCATACTTTGCATACAATTTCTTTCGTAATTAAAATATTTTTGTAAGAAATAAAATTCATAAATGCAATTAGTTAGTGCAGTGTGCAAAATATTTTATTCAAATTTTAAAAATTAATTTTATTTTTTAAAAAATTATTTTACAAAAAAATCAATAAAAAAATTTAGTGTCGAAAAATTTAACTTTATTTTAAAATTTTAAAATGAAAAAAACATCCGAACACGGAAACGAAAAAAATCATTTTATAAAAAATTAATCGGATAAAAAAAATTAAAAATTGGATTAAAAAGTTTGTAAGCCATGGCCGGGGCATGCCATCCGCACGGTAGGGCCTGCTCGGGCATGTTCTGTCCTAATCCGAACAAATTTTGATTGCTCCGTTATCGTGACAGACGTCTCAGATGTGACTGATATCAGACATATTGTTATGCATTTTAAATAAATTTTAAAGATTTTTTTATAAAATAAACAAGTTTTTATTATTTAATTTTACTTTATACATTTTGTTGTTATTCGATGTGATTAATTTTAATTTTATAAAAAACGTTTATATCGAAATTTTCATACTATTTTGTTGTTCGCTTATAAAATATATAATTTTTAAGATCCTCGTAAAAAAATATGAAATTTTACATTCGATAAAAATTAAATATGTAAGGTAAAATTAAATAATAAAAACTTATTTATT
Organism: Euphorbia neoarborescens; assembly: GCA_948330485.1. Taxonomy (NCBI): domain Eukaryota; kingdom Viridiplantae; phylum Streptophyta; class Magnoliopsida; order Malpighiales; family Euphorbiaceae; genus Euphorbia; species Euphorbia neoarborescens. The sequence goes on along the minus strand of CAOJCR011886367.1, from coordinate 785 downwards.
GTGTAAAAGATTCTTACTTCTTTCTAAAATGCATTAGAGAAGCGTCCGATATCAGAGTCATATCTGGAACGCCAGTCACGAGTAATAGAGCGGTCAGAATGTGCTTAGACGCGGGTAGGATATGTCCGGATGCGAACAGGGCGTGCCTCGACGCTCCCTGGCCACGCTACGCTGCATTTTTAGTTCAATTTTAGATTTTTGTCTAGTCAATTTTTTGTAAAATAAAATTTTTGGATTCCGTATTTCAATATGTTTTCTTTTTAATTGTTTGAATCAAAGTTAGTTTCTTCATTGCGTTTTTAGTTAAATTTTAGATTTTTTCCGATTGATTTTTCATTAAATAATTTTTTCATATCTGTAATTCAACGGAAACTAAACCGAGAACTAATTAAAGCGACTTACCGTCTCTTTTCGCAGCGGATCGTCTTGGTTTCGGAGTTTTCTGTGGAACAGCCCCTAGGATCGTGTCTGGCAGCCTCTTCTACACCACGGAGTCAAGGGTATACTTTGCAGGATCTTCCGATGTTAATTGAAGTGAATTTCCGCGGCAATTTAGTCGAATTTCGTCCGTCTACGGACCAATTCTCTCTCTCAATATTCTGAAAATAATTTTCTACTTTGTTGGAACTCACTATTCACGCACAAAGTCACTTATTTTCTACAGAAATTGAAATATATAGGGAGGTTACTTTAATTAACTTCCATTCGGTCCAACCCTCAACTCATAACCGAGTTGTCATGGGCGGACCGGTTTGGATAAAAACCAACATCTCCCACTCGCACAT
>CAOJCR011883550.1:0-14222 GCA_948330485.1 Euphorbia neoarborescens | reverse complement strand
AGATTGTTGGCTGTTCACCATTTTCTAATTTACCTATGTACTGGATATTGATTCCACATTTAAATAGTTTCTTTCTCATCATTTTCTTTTTTACCTATAGATTCTGCCGTTTATTGAATGATATACTTTCACTATTATTCCTAGGCAGGATTGTTTAGAGTTAAAATTTGCAAACATAGCCTTTTTGTGATAGATATCCACTGGTTCTTTAATTACATGTCTTTGTCATGTTATTTATCTTAGAGCGCCAACACATGCTTATTTTTTTTTCAATAGCATTAGAAATTGGAGTTATTTTATTTTGCTCACAAACAGTGTTCATAATATTGGTGCTTAAAAGCCATTTAAAGTTGATAGAAGTTGTCATTCTTTTATAACTATTGAAATAGTTGCAAGCTGGTGCTCTTGAACCTAAAGTGTTCCAAAAATCTTTCATTTTATCATATTTTTAAGGCTATCATAATATATTGTAATGAAATATAATAACAGTCCAAATTTTTGCATGTACGTATTTGACATTTTTTTTTTAACTAATTAGATGCAACTATTGAATAATGATTCACTAGCATGATAACACACATAAAGGCTGTTAAATTCCCCTGTTGAGACCTGAATTTTTTTAATCTTATTTGAACTTATGTGAACCTATTAAACCTGATTGAACTTATTTGGCTGATTGGACCTTATTAAACCTGATTGAATTTATTAGACTCGATTTGAACTTATTAGACATGACTACACTAATTGGAACTTATTAGACGTTATTGGACTTGATTGAAACTTATTGGAATATATCAGTGCTACTAAGAGGTGCTCAGGCGAGTTGAGGCAGTGTCGGAGCGCCTTGTCGGTGTCTGGGTGCCACGCCTTCAAGGAGGCGCCGCCTAGGCGAGCGCTTGTGGTAGAGATGGAGGCATCAAAAGTATTGCCTCAACATTAAATGGGAAACAGAGAGTTTTTTTTTTTTTTAATACATAGGGTTTTTTTACAAAATTTGAAAGCAATAAAGAGGAGAGAAATTTGGAGAAAAATTAGGAGTTCACATTATATCATAAATAAAGAACAGAGAGACTTGTGTTCACAAAAAGAAATACGTTATTCAAGAGCAGTACGACTTCATGGCTTACAGGGTGTGCATCTTCAACATCAATTCAACAGTTCAACACTTTAATTTAAAGAGTTAAACATCTCTATTCTTTTTCTGTTTTTTCTCCATAAACACCTCCATTCTTTTTCTATTTTTTTACATAACATCTCAATTCTTTTTCTATTTTTACACAAACATCTCCAGCTCCTACCTTTCTCATTTTCTAAAATTTGCAGTGCAGTAGATTATGAATAGTTTGCTTAATAATTTTTGTTTGAGAACTTTTATATTATTTGACTGTTTTGTGTTTGTGACTTCATAGCTGTTTATATTAGTTTTGTTATTTGGTTTCAAAATTGAGTTATTTTAATTTTGAAGTGTCAATGGTTTGATTAATTTAGATTATGAATTTTTATGTTATTTCACATTTTTATTTGTTTTTTTTCTCAAATGGTGTCTCGCTTCTTTCGGGTGAGGAAGCGCCTCGTGTCTCGGGCAATTCAGGACGTCAGCACCTCAAAGGCGCCTAGTGCTTTTAATAACACTAGAATATATTAGAGCTTATAAGGAAATTAGAAGTCAATAAATTACATGATTGGAATTCACTACAAAACATTGGTTGGTGTGTGAATTAGAAGTTTTGTGAATTTAAGCAGATTTAATTTAGAAAATTATTCATGTACTTTAAACCGTCATAAATTATAACCGATCGTAAGTGATGATACTTTTTCATATGTATAGGATTTAATGTTGATGCTACTTAAATTGTGCAAGGGATGTCATAAAAAGTTCATAAATTACTGGAGGTGCAAATTAACACTTAAAAATCTCATAACAGATAGAAGCTAAAAACAGATTTGTTATGTTAGTAATTTTTTTTTAATGAAGAATTGTTTTTCAAGTAGATGTACATTTTATATATTAAACTCAAAACTTGCCAGATATATTTTTGTTATGCCAAAATTTCATGGAAATATTTTCAAATGATATCCCCTTGGTATCAATTTATTACTATCTTATACTGGATGTCTTTCTGAGTTGTCAGGAACCTAGAGAAATCTCATTGACTCAGGTTCAAGCCTTTTCTAAACCTGTCACCTTAAAGTGCAGGGAGGTGAATATTCTTCATTTGAAACTGTGGCTATCTTTTTAATTGTAATTGTTAATTAAAGAAGGAAAAAGATTGGTACTAAGTGGTAGATGGTCTATGGTTTCTTTTTGCAGGCACTCAGAAAATACTTGAGGGCCATAAATGAATCTCGTGCCCAAAAGCGCAAGGTAATGGATCTATCCTTGAAGTTAGAGACAATTTGTGAAATCTAGTTCTCCCATGCTTGTCTTATTTAGCACATTCATTGTTATTCCATATATTTAGGAGATCTTTTTCTGTAATATGTTTAGGTTTTGAAATCTGAACTTACACATTTTTCCTCAATGTCACAGGCTGGTCAAGTCTATGGTGTTCCTCTCTCTGGATCACTATTAACTAAACCTGGGGTGTACCCGGAACAAAGGGCTTGTGGTGAAGATTTCAAGAAGAAATGGATTGAGGTGTGGTGTATATCCTTTCACATACCATTAAATGGAAATTTGTGCTTTCATCACGAATGTCATAACAACATGCTTCTTTGGTCCCCCATCATGAGTTTATTATCAAGTCATGATAGATTGGGAGTTTCTTACCTTCTTGTATGCATATCTTGATCCCAGTGTTATTAATTGGTGCCCAGGCGCTCTGGCAAACCGAGGCAGTGCTAGAGTGTCTCACCGGCGTCTGGCCGCTACGCCTACAAAGAGGTGCTGCCTAAGCAAGCTCTTTGGGCAAACATTGTGGCTCCTAAGGCACCAAAGTCGGTTCCTCAATGAAAAATAGGAAAAAATGGTTTTTAAGTGGATTGTTTGTAGAAAATATGAAAGAAATAAAGAGATAAATTAGAAGTTAATGTTTAAAAAATAGGAAAGAAATAAAGAGAGAAATTAGGATATAAATTAGTACAAACATAGGAAAGAATAAAGTAGAGAGAACTTGGGAGATAAATTAGGAGTTAATGTTTAGAAATAAAGAGAGAAATTAGGAGTTAACATCTATCAAAATATTTAATAAATATAGGATACAATCCATTGACTTTCAGCAGCCTGGAACCCTTTTATGTCGGATTGAGGAGTTCTAGTATGATCAGGGATTTGATAACTATTGCAACCTGTATTGGCAAGGGGACTTGATTACTAAATATGTTCATTTATGTGATATTGCGACAGAGTACTAGAGATTTGATTCAGTCAGAACTTGCAAAATGAGATGTCTAGAAGTTGTTACAACTTCCAATTGGGAAGTCTATTCAAATTACTTGTGATGACAGCCAGCTGACTATCTGTTTGCATGGAAGATCATAACAGATAAATTTTTCGTGTGCACTATCTTGTCTTGGTTAAGAAGTGATGAAAGAAGTTCTTTATGGGAGATGCAAGAGTTCTTTTCTTTTCTTCCATTTGGAATATTTCTTTCCAGCGTGGTTTGAAATTTTAGTAGCACTAACATCTAATATAAATTTTAGCTATGTATGACAGTTGCTTAAATTTTTGCAGCTCCTGTTTTAAGTTAAACTATAGTGATTAGACTGACGGAAAGTATTTCTGCAGTGCCCTGCTTCGCTTTTTAATTTTATGATTAGAAACATGAGCGTCAGAGACTTAGATTATGATGAAGCAACTAGAAATTTGGTATAGGCTGGACTCGTAATTGCTGTATAAGTAGACAGGATCCAATGGCTTAACAGAATCATTTTATTCTAGTTGTATTAGACAGTTCTTGACCTTGAGTGCCTAGTCCAGTTTATATCTATAAAAGCTACTGTTGTAGAAATCATCTTTTATATCAAGTGAAGTCTTGGATTCTTGGGGATGAACTGCTGAGAATTGAGACAAACATCGATATCAATATTGTGGCAAACATGCCAGACTGATCACCATGGAAATCACATGGCTGTTTAAACTGAAGCTGATTGAAGTACTTGCAGATAGATATCTTGAGTGAACAATTCAATGCTTTGCTTGGTTCTTCATTCTTGTGCATTTTATGTGCTTCTCGTGTAGTTTGGTTAACCTTTTTTTCTTCTTCTGTATAGGGTTTATCACAACCACATAAGAGACTGCGTTCTTTAGTCGATCATGTGCCCCATGGGTACAAGAAGAAATCCCTTTTTGAAGTTCTGATCAGGAATAATGTTCCACTGCTCAGAGCAACTTGGTATATCAAAGTGACATATCTTAATCAGGTAGAGCTGTTTAAATAACCTGGTTGGTGCTTTAGTATATTAACTTATAGTTGGCTATCTTAGTAGCAGATTTTGCTTCTTTGCAGTTTCGTCCTATTACTTCGGGTACAGCAGATAAAACTCAGTTATTACGTACAGAGCTCTGGACAAAAGATGTTGTTGACTACTTGCAAATACTCCTTGATGAATTTTTATCCAAAAATAGTTCTCATGGAATTTCGCACAACAGAGATAGGTCAGCTCAAAGTTTTTATGCTACATCAGCACAGCACAGGAGTGATTCTGCACCATTGTTCATTGATGGCGAGGAGCCTTCCCTTCACTTCAAGTGGTGGTATGTGGTACGACTATTGCATTGGCACCATTCTGAAGGACTGCTGCTTCCTTCTGTCATTATTGATTGGGTCCTTGGTCAATTACAGGTACTGTCTATTAATGACAAGTTGTCATATACATTTTTCTTTTGAGGTATGGAATAGATATTCATAATTGAATGGCAATACCTGATTGGATTTCTTTCCTGCTTTTGTTTTATTTCCTCGTGCTTTGCTAGGAGAAGGACTTGCTTGAGATTTTGCAGTTACTATTGCCTATAGTATATGGTGTGCTGGATACTATTGTTCTATCTCAAACATATGTTCGCACTCTTGTGGGAATAGCTGTTCGCTATATTCGTGAACCTTCTCCAGGTGGATCAGATCTGGTAGATAATTCTCGAAGGGCCTATACAACTGCTGCCCTAATTGAAATGCTTCAGTATTTGATATTAGCTGTTCCGGATACATTTGTTGCATTGGACTGCTTCCCTTTACCATCAAGTGTAGTGTCTTATGCAGTAAATGATGGGTCTTTTGTGTCAAAGGCATCTGATGAGATTAGAAAGATGAAAGATAGTTCAGCTGGAGTTGCTAGCGTGTTCAGAAGTAAAGGGCTTGATGCTCAATATCAGTCTTTTTCCTTTGATCAGGATGTTTCATCCATTCAGAAGCGGGCTGATAATATTGCTAAGGCTGCATGCCCCGGTTATCTGGTTCACAGTGTGGCGAAAGCTGTACAGGCTTTGGATAAAGCTCTTTTGCAGGGAGACATTAGAGAGGCTTACAGTTTTCTTTTTGAAAACTTTTGTGACGGAGCTGTTGATGAAGGTTGGATTGAGGAAGTCAGCCCTAGTCTGAGATCATCATTAAAGTGGATAGGGACTGTGAACTCATCGTTTGTCTGTTCTGTATTTTTCCTTTGTGAATGGGCAACATGTGATTATCGGGATTTTCGAACTGCTCCTCCTCGTGATATGAAGTTTACTGGCAAAAAAGATCTTTCTCAGGTTTATATTGCAGCTCGGCTTCTAAAGCTAAAGTTAAGAGATTTGCAAAGTAAACCTCGACGGAAGAATGGAAGATCCCTTGGAGTTAATAGTCTTGCCTATAGTTACCACAATTACGCTGGTAGGGTTCATGCAGGAAACAGTTCCGAAATTAAAGATAACTCTAGAAATGTAAGTGCAAAAACTGCAAGTTCATCAGATGTATTTGAGAGCCCAGGTCCTTTGCATGACATCATAGTATGCTGGATTGATCAACATGAAGTTCAAAAAGGAGAAGGTTTGAAACGGCTTCAGCTTTTTATGGGGGAGCTAATTCAGTCTGGGATTTTCTATCCCCAGTCATACGTTAGACAACTCATTATTAGTGGGATTATGGATACAAATACGCCTGCTAATGACCTGGACAGACAAAAGAGACATCATCAGATTCTGAAACAACTTCCTGGACCCTTCCTTAACGTTATGCTGGAAGAGGCCAGGATTGCAGAAGATCCAGAACTTTTGGAGGCCATGCATGTTTACTCTAATGAGCGACGCTTGCTGCTACGTGGGGTCCTTTGTGAACAGTATCAATATCCAACCAAATCAAATATATCAATGAAGCAAAAACATAATCTAACCTCTATAAAGGATAGTTCTTCCCCAGCCTCCTTTGATCAGTTAAAAGCCATCCCGTATAGCGCAGGGTCCAGTACTTTGACTTCTAAGAAAGTTAAAACTAATGCTGATATAGAGGAACTGAAGGCTTCCATCTCTTTGCTATTGCAGATCCCTAACTTATCTGAATCCTCGGACACAGGCCTGGATGAATCTCAAGGGAGTGTTAAGAAGGTTGCTGAATCTGTATCTACTATTGTGGATTTAGTCGAAGTTACCCCTGGATGTGAGGATTGCAAACGAGCAAAAAGACAAAAGTTAAGTGATGAAAGGAGCTATTGCCTTCAAGGCCAGTCTCCAACATCAGATGATGAGGACACCTGGTGGATGCAGAAGGGGTCCAAACCTTCACCTGATTTGTTCAAAGTTGATATACCACTGAAGCCATCCAAACAGGTTTCTAAGGGTAGGCAAAAGGTCGTGCGTAAAACTCAAAGCCTTGCTCAATTGGCAGCAGCTAGGATTGAGGGTAGCCAGGGAGCTTCTACAAGTCATGTGTGTGACAACAAGGTCAGCTGCCCTCACCACAGAACTGGAGCAGAAGGAGAAACTCTTAAGTCAACTGATGGGATAAAAACTCTGCGAGGTGGAGACATTGTTGCAATTGCAAAATCATTAAAACAGCTGCGTTTTGTAGAGAAGAGATCTATTACTGTTTGGTTGGTATCTGTTGTTAAGCAGCTTGTTGGGGACACTGAAAGGACTTCTGCTAAGGCCGGCCAGATTAATAGGCCTTTCATTCCTGCTGATGACAGAAGCTCCATACGATGGAAGCTCGGTGACGATGAACTCTCTGCTATATTGTATCTGATGGATGTCTGTAATGACATTGTTTCTGCATCAAAATTACTTCTTTGGTTATTGCCGAAGGTTGTGAGCAATCCGAGTACCACCATTCTTACTGGAAGGAACATGATGTTACAGAGGAATTTGGAAAACCATTCTTGTGAAGTTGGAGAGGCATTTTTGCTTTCATGCCTTCGTAGGTGAGTTTTTAGATTTTTTTTCTAATTGTGAAGGCAATTTGCCTTGCTGGAATCATCTATAAGTTCTTTTTATACATATTTTGTTTATTAGTTCATTGCAACAGAGATGTTCATGATTGCATGCTTATAAAATACTTTGTATGCTGTGTAGTGCTAATGAAGATACAAAGGTCACGAAACTGTATACTGAATGGTTTTCATATGCATTTGATACTAACTAATGAAGGAATACTGGAGTTTGCTTGCTGGGCACCAGTGTCTTGCTTTTTTGAAATCTTCTGTTGAGGAAAACAGACAGACTTTTTCTTGGTTGTTGTCTGTTTTTTTTATCATGTAGCAGTGCTTCTAAGTTGCTCTGTCATTAAAATTTTGAATTTATTGTTACTATGAAACTACTTTAATATGTTTTGTGACACATCTGTTGCTTTATAAATTATAATGTTTTCAATCTTAGTAACAAGTAGCTACCTTGGTTTTAAATAATTTGATGGATGCTGTAAGAAAATCTTGCCAAGACTATTCCTTATATCACTTGAATGTTTTTGATTTATGTTTGTTGGAACTTCTTCGTGTGGAATTATTTCCATTTTATCCTGAGGGAGATGGTATTTACATATTAAGGTCATTTATATGTAGCACCCGTTAATCCTACTGATAAAATGGTTACAGGAATTTGTTATGCTCAAGACATGTTAATCTGTCTGTATGCTCTAGCTAGGCATCCTCTTTCTATGTGCTTTTATGATTTTCATTTATTCTGTTTTTCTTATTGGCCTGTCTGTTGGTAAATCTTTAGGAAATTAACGAAGAAATTTTCTGCTCGTTTTAATGATTTTTTTTAAAAAAAAAATTCTGTTTAGGTATGAAAACGTGCTTGTTGCAACAGACCTGATTCCTGATATCTTGGACATTGCATTGCAACGTGTTGCGGTGTTACTAGCCTCGAATGGGAGAGTTTCAGGCTCTGCCATCTTGACCTATTCCCGTAATTTGCTGAAGAAATATGGAAATGTGCCAAGTGTCTCTGAATGGGAGAAAAATTTCCGAACCAAATGTGACAAGAGACTCATCTCTGAACTTGAACCGGGTCGTTCACAGGATGTGGAGTATGGATTTCCACTTGGAGTTCCTGCTGGTGTTGAAGATCTTGATGACTTTTTTCGGCAAAAGATCTGTGGTAATCGAATGACCAGAGCAGGCATGAGCATGAAAGAGCTGGTGCAGAGGCACATTGAAGATGCTTTTCATTATTTTTTTGGAAAAGAGAGGAAGCTCTTTGGAACAGGTTCCCTGAAAGGTCCTGGGCTTGAAAAGTCAGACGATGGTTACCAGATAGCCCAACAAATAATTATTGGATTAATGGAATGCATTCGACAGACAGGTGGTGCCGCTCAAGAAGGTGATCCTTCCTTGGTTTCTTCTGCCGTTTCTGCTATAGTAAATAATGTTGGACCAACCATGGCAAAAATGCCTGATTTTACAGTGTCCACTAATCATTCAAATGCTACATCTGCTATTGCTTCATTAAACGTTGCTAGGAGGATTTTACGCATCCATATAAGCTGTTTGTGTCTGCTTAAGGAAGCTTTTGGAGAGCGTCAGAGTCGTGTTTTTGAGATTGCTCTTGCGACAGAAGCCTCTTCTGCCCTTGCTGCAGCTTTTGCTCATGGAAAGGCCTCTCGCAGTCAATTTCAACTTTCTCCTGACGATTCCACTGGGAATATTTCCAATGAAGTTTCTGCAAGAGCTGGGAGGGGAACAAAAAGTGCTGCTGCTATCTCTGCTCTTATCATTGGAGCTGTCATTCATGGTGTTACGAGCTTAGAGAGAATGGTAACTGTCTTCAGATTAAAGGAGGGGCTGGATTTAATTCAATTTATCAGGAGCACAAGATCCAATTCAAATGGCAACAGTCGGTCAATTTTGGGTCATAAGGCAGATAATTTAATTGAAGTTTATGTACATTGGTTCAGGCTGCTGGTTGGGAATTGTAGAACGTTATCAGATGGTTTAATTGTCGAACTCTTAGGCGAACCATCTATAGTTGCTCTGTCCAGGATGCAGCGTATGCTTCCCCTTACATTGGTCTTTCCGCCTGCCTATTCTATATTTGCTTTTGTCATTTGGAGACAAATTATTCTTAGCAAAGACTTGGCCAACCGTGAAGACATCAATCAACTGTATCAGTGTTTGACAATGGCCATTAGTGATGCCATAAAGCACCTGCCGTTTCGGGATGTGTGTTTGAGAGACACTCAAGGCTTTTACGATCTTGTAGTTTCCGATGTCTGCGATGCGGAGTTTGCTTCCATGTTAAATGGTTTGGATGTGCACACTAAATCGGCTACATTTATTCCTCTTCGAGGTAGGCTGTTTTTGAATGCCATCATTGATTGTAGAATGCCACTTTCTTTATCAACACAAGATGAAAACAATAGAGTTTCTGGACTTGGTGGAAACAAAATTCAACATGGAGAGAATGAAACAAAGCTTCTTGATAAGCTCGTGAATGGATTAGATACTCTCCAGCCAGCCAAATTCCATTGGCAGTGGGTTGAACTTAGATTGCTTTTGAATGAACAAGCGCTTGTTGAAAAGCTTGAAACCCATGATATGTCCCTAGTGGATGCTATCCGCTCTTCTTCCCCTGGCCCTGAAAAATCCGCAGCTTCTGAAAATGAGAATAATTTTATTGTGATCATACTCACAAGGTTGTTAGTCAGACCTGATGCGGCGCCCCTTTTCTCAGAGCTAGTTCATCTTTTTGGGAGGTCACTAGAAGATTCAATGTTATTGCAGGCTAAATGGTTTCTGGGAGGCCATGATGTGCTTTTTGGACGGAAAACCATTAGGCAACGACTTACTAATATTGCAGAGAGCAAAAATCTTTCAATGAAGGTTCAGTTTTCGAAACCTTGGGGCTGGTGTGGGTCAGGTTCTGAGCCTTTGTCAAACAAAGGGGACAAGAAGAAGTGTGAGATCACCTCTCTCGAAGAAGGTGAGGTTGTTGAAGATGGCACAGAGACTAAAAGGATTGGAAAAGGGCATAACCAAGTGGTAGAGTCTGAAGGTGTCGGTGTCAATCAGCAGTTCATGACAGAAAGGGCATTTATTGAACTCGTTCTTCCCTGTATAGACCAAGGTTCTGACGAGTCTCGGAATACGTTTGCAAGTGATTTGATCAAGCAGTTGAATAATATTGAACAACAGATAAATGCAGCTGCTCGTGGTGCAAGCAAGCAGACAGGATCTGCTTCTACTGGGTTGGAAGGTCCTGTAAGTAAGGGAAATAATCGTAAAGCGACTAGAGGTGGAAGTCCTGGAATGAGTAGAAGAGCAACAGTAGCAGCAGATTCTGCTTTGCCATCACCTGCTGCTTTACGAGCTTCAATGTCTTTACGGTTGCAGTTATTGCTGAGAATGCTTCCCATTGTTTGCGCTGAAGGGTAATTATGCAAATACTTACATATTTGTCTACTGTACTTTCATATGGCTTGGTTCTTTAGTATCAATTTTATTAACATGTTTTGCAATATTTTTTTTCTTCTAATTTTTTCACAGTTAACTGAGTTGTGGTGTATTTATAGCATTTTGTATTCAACAGTTACCATCTATAGGAAGAAAGTAGGCCTGTAGGGCTATTTTCAGAATTTTATCAAAATTTCATCATCTTGCTGTGCTTTGTTGCGCTTGCAGTCTAGGACTAGCATCAGCAAACCAAAGGGGTATTTAATTTAAAATAAAGCAGTCAGTCCTGGATAGTCCTAGGACTAGACATTGTTTTTTCTATGGTACTTTTTTCCAGTGGTAAATAAAAGGGGTGTCAAGAAGAAAAAGATGCATGTTGATGGTGATCAGGAGGCATATAACTATTTTGTTGGTGTTATCATGTTGGTCTACCGCTCCTCTCTCTCTAACTTGTCTTATGGATTTATATTCTTTGCTTGTCAGGGAGCCATCTAGTCGAAACATGAGGCATATGCTTGCAGCTGTTATAATCCGTCTCCTGGGTAACCGTGTTGTGTACGAGGATGCAGATTTATCCTTATCTCCAGTTCAAAGCTCTCAATCCAAGATTGAAGCAGAGTCAGCACTGGAAGCTGCTTCTGCAGACTTGTCTGGGGAATGTTTATTTGATCGGCTTTTGTTGGTTCTTCATGGATTGTTAAGTAACGCACAGCCAAGTTGGTTAAAGTCAAAGTCTGTCTCTAAGCCGAATGAGTTTTCTAAGGAGTCTGCTGGTGTTGATCGTGAGGTGGTGGAGAATTTACAGGTTTGTTATGACTATTCTAATTGAGTTGACATCTAATGATTATCGCAAACAACCATTTTCGTCTTTCAAAAATGTCTAGATATCGATGGTCGGCCTGTCATGTCTAATAACTCCCATATTAAGATGAAATGTTTGACCTTTGGTCAGTGTTGCCTCTTCCAAAGAGGAAAAATTGCAAGCATGACCATGATGTCTGACTTGGAAGAGCACACTAAGGGTCAGTTTGGGATCGCTGTCGCTCTGCTTTCGATCTGCTTTTTCAAAAGTATCATTGGAAAAATAGGTTCAAACAGTGTGATATCAATCCCAAACTAACTCTGATTAAAACTTGCCTGGGATTGCTTTCCACAACCTCAAAGCTATAGTTTTTGAAAAAGCATGTATATATTTGCTTTTTTTCAAAAGCAGTTTTTAGGACTGCAGAAAGCACCCTAAATGTGTTTCTTCATGTACTAGGCAAGGGAATACTATTTATTCTTAAACTCAGAGTAGGAGAAAGTTAAGTCTTGTACAATTCTGATTGCTATTTGCCAATAAAACATGATTGCGCACGTATTTTTCTAAAACTCGACACCTAATACATACTTCACATATGCTTGATCCGTATTTATTGGAGTTTGAACTATCAGTTGAGATCCTTAAATGCTTTGTATCCTTTCTAGTCAATGGCATTTCTGGTGAAAAGCGTTATTTGTTTATTAGAATCCTGTGTTCTCAGATGTTTGACATATATGTTATTTATTTTTATTTTTGCCAAATTTGTTCATCAACTATCAACTCTTATCCATTGTTTGAGAAGGGTGAATGGATGTTCTATTCGGTAATTTGTTTTCAGCTGTTGATATGAACAAGTCTGTTGATTAAGTTACATCTGCAGCACATACATACACTCCATTTGAGAAAACGATCTTTTATGAGTGCAGAGCGAGCTAGATCGCATGCAGTTGCCTGGCGCAATAAGGTGGCGCATCCAAGCTGCGATGCCGATTCTTCTTCCTTCTGTCCGATTGTCCATCTCTTGCCAAATACCTTCTGTTCCTGCTGTAGCTGTTGCTTCCCTTCAACACGCGACCATTTCGGGGTCCTACAGTGGGAACCCACCACTGAAGAATCCTGTTCCTTTGGGACGAACCATGAATCTTCCGGTGAAGTCCAAACCATCATCAATACCTCCAGTCCAGCAGGATAACGATACAGAAATTGACCCATGGACACTCCTGGAAGACGGTACCGGATCGGGTCCATCATCAGGTAACACATCTGTGATCGGTAGTGGTGATCACGCTAACCTTCGAGCTTCCTGGTGGCTTAAAGGGGCTGTAAGGGTCAGACGGACAGACCTGACATATATTGGCACTATTGATGACGATTGCTGATTTGAAGACCGCGGCGTTCCTTCATGATTTAACCCGGATTGAGCTTTCCCCTCGGCAGGCAATCGGTTTTTATTAGAAATCACCTCTGATTGGCATCAAGGTTTAACCTTGTTCTTGCCTTTGATGGCAAATGGAGCTGTTGGAAGGGGCATTTTTGGGGGGCAAGTAGTGCGGGACAAATATGATCATACACAGACTGCCCCGCCAGTTCTCGGGTCTACTAACTTTTTGATCGCCGCCATGTGGACTATGTACACCAGGTGCAATTCGAAGGCTTAGTTGTACAGAGATTATTCTTTCTTTCTCTTCACTGATTTATCGGGTTAAAATGTCTCGTGAATGTTGTGTAGCTATTTATCCGCATCAATTTATTGTTGCGTTTTATACACTCCCCATGTGCTGCATGTGATATCTGGATGCATGTATGTCCCGTTCCAATCATTGTATCGTACGACGCTTGCTTGTCTGTTATCTTGTGGTTTAGGCTTTGTAATTCGTCGAGTTATCGGGTAATTAAGCCCCGTAATTTGACAGTAGTGTTTGATGTTGTCTAAACTCTCTAATTCTCTGATATATTTGGATATGGAGTTTAGCTTGATAAATTCAAATTCGAGTCTAAGTCGAAGATGCACTATTTTGATAGATGTTCTACATGCATGATTCGTCTTGTTCCGCCCCGCCGATAATAGAACGGATTAATGGTAATTGTGCTAGTAACTTCTTGCAGTTATGGTACGGTCTCTTTTAATTGATTCATAACTTGAATATGCATATTTAGTTTATGTGGCAATGCACAGTTGTGACTTCCTATGATTATGTTTAATGTTGAGAAAATTATACAAATCAGTTTGTTTTTGGTAAATATTTGCATAATTAGTTTTGTATTATTTAAGAATTGGCGGATCGTATTTTATTTTTATAATTTAAGTCTTTCCTTTATGTTTTATTTTTTGAAATTGTAGAAATGGTAGATTTTTCTTTTTTTTTTTTCATGTAATAATTGCAGTATCAATTTAGTATCATCCCAGTATAATCATACTATAATTACAGTATTAATACAGTATTTTTAGATTGTAACTGTGTATGCTCTAAAATACTCTTTTTATACTACGTTAATACTGCGATTATTATATGATAAAAAAATAATATATATGAATATGATTCTTATTTCAAAGATAAAAAAAATATAAAAAATTTTCTAAACGTACATATTAAAAAAATAAATAGATTTAAAGATAAATTAA
>CAOJCR011880225.1:0-11732 GCA_948330485.1 Euphorbia neoarborescens | reverse complement strand
TTTTGTTTTCTAAGAAAACATAAAAAAGACTCCAAAATTCGGATTTTGGAGGATGGAAAAATAAACTTCCCCGGATAAAAATAAACTAACTTGAGTAAAAATCCTTAACCTTGACATTATGAGACTTACCTATGCTGATTTAGAGTTGATATGGACAAGAACCAAACTAAAGCGGACTAAAACAAATATATTTATATTTTGGACTTAAAGACTTAAAACTTAGGGTAAAGTTTAAAAAAGTGTCTTGTGGTTTGACATTTTATCAAAAGAAGGACTGTAGAATTTTTTATATCAAATTAGTGTCTGTGGTTTTGCTCCGTTATCAAAAAAGTTTTACATTCCTATTTTTTATACAATGGGTGTATGTGTGATTCTTAACACTTATTGTATATATGGAATGAAAAAGAAAAAAACCACAGACACCCATTTAATACAAAACAATTTCACAGTCTTATTTTTGATCACAGGGTTATAAAAATTTCATTTTTGTTTATAATGGAGCAAAACTACAGACACTCATTTGATACAAAAAATTCTACATTCCTTCTTTTGATAAAAAAGTCAAAGCACAGGGCACTTTTTTAAACTTTACCCTAAAATTTATAAAACACAATCCAGAAATAATTTTTTAAACTAGTAAAACATGCTTAAAATTGAATCCTGGGCATCCCGGAGTAATTTTATTTTTCTGACATAAATTTAAAATTTTTTGAACAAAAATTGAGGCTACTACCCCGCCAAGCAGTGGATGGCACTTGCGGGTTGGCCTCGCTAGCCTGCAGGGGCTGGTGAGGCTGCCTCGCCACAGGCAGCAGCCGCCAACACGCTTGTAGCAAAGGCTAGTGGGCTACCTTACCAATAGTAGGGCCTAGCGAGGCTGCCTCACTAGGCCCCAGGCTAGTTGGCAGCCCGCCATCTTGGGTGGGCTTGTTAGCCCAGCAGGCCAGGGGGCCCCATTGGGCCGCCTTAGACCTGACTTGGGGCCCTGGGTTGGAAAAAATTTTTCGACCCCCCTTTTTGTCCGTTTTTCATATAATTGGACATTGTTTACCTTTTTTATTAAAATAATGAATATATTTTTATTTCTTTACCATTTTACCTCATTATCACTTTTACACAAAAACCATCATTTTTTAAAATGTTTTCTCACCGAAATTAATTTTTTTATGCATATTTAAGCACTGTCAATATTTATTTTCCTTGCATTATTTTATTTGTTGCAATATCTATTTATATGAATATTTTTGTGGAATGTTTGCATGTTTAAAATTATCTTTGCATGTGTGGACTTAGATTTAATTTCCGTAAATACGCGCATGCATCTGGAAAATCGAGCCAAGAAGTTGGGTTTAGGGCCGTTAACACAACACCACGAAGGGAATTAATTCCCGAATATCTGACCCACTCTTATGGATGTGGAAAATAATTAAAATTGAGCCAAATTCTTTAAAGAAAAAATGAAATTCTAGCCTCATCATATTCATTTCAAAAATTATTTTCCAGGTCTAATTAGATTAAATCTATCAGATTTATCCGATTACCCCCTATTATAGATGACCCCGAGCTACCGTGTCTCCCCGTTTTAATGCATATTGTTTCACTTATCTTATTTAAGTCCTACTTGTTTATTTATTTATTTATGCACTTTAAATGTATGTAATTTATTTTTATTGCCATTAGATGCTCATGTAGTTTAGGCATTTGTACCCCCCATTTCCCATTTTGGTTTGATTGTAAATCCCCTAATTAGGATTTCTTCATTCTATCGGGTTGTACAATTACTTTAATTTTTATCGCATTTATTTACTACATTTTCATTCCCATTAACTCTAAATAAAAAACAAATTCAATTTAGGGTTTTCAAACAAATACTTTGTATTAAAACGTTGTCAATTTCCTCCAAAAGTCTTTTAAAAAATTATAAGTAAATGTCTTGTTCGAACCCTAATCTTTGGTTGACTGTGATTGGATTCAAACTTAGATTCCAAGAAATACTGTGATTTAATATCCAGCAGAGCTTGGAACCTGGTGGTGACTCTGATTATCATTTTTAGATATTCGAGTTTGAACTTCTCTAAACTTGTTTTCTTTTCTTAAAATTTGGATTTCAAAATAAAAATCCTAAGCCTGCCTTCACGTGCATATTTCATTTGGAATGTTCTTTTTTCGAAAACCCTAAAATCACTTCTAAGGCAAGAGGTTGTTTTGGAAAGAATTATTCCATCTGCTTTAGAAGTGTTTTCATTATGTTTCCCTTAAAACAAAATGATTTCTTTTCCACACCTAAATTGTTAAAACTGATTTCACTTTCTCCGAATTTAAGGTCGTCAGCTCACAGTGGCGACTTTGCTGGGGTTCATTTTAGAAATGGTTTGATTTTCTAAGATCATTTTTCAAAATGCTTTCGAATTTAAGGTTGTCTGCACATAGTGGAAACTTTTCTGGGGATTTAAATTCTTTTCAAACTTTTTTCCTAAAGAGTTTTCAAACTTCAAAATTTTTGAAAAGAATTTTGGCAAGCCTTTGAAAGACTTTTTAAAAAGACTTAACAAAAATAGACAACATTTTTTAAACAAAGTACTTTCACATCCATCCAAATGGATTTCTTATTTTTATGTATTTTCATTACAGTAGATACAGAATTGCACACACCATGCTAAGATCTTCATACCTACCTTAGCTCTCTCGAAAAAGTATCGCTTGTATGCCTCTCTTGTCCCAAGGACATCTATTAGGAAAGCCACCTATAGCCTCATACTAACTCTTCTTGTTTAAACCTATTTGGGGAGGAAAACAACATATATTTTGATATGGGACCCTCCTTTTCCATCTGGACTTAGCCTACCTGTATATAAAAACCTTAGCAATTTCCCTTAGGAATCCCAAACACAAAAATAAATGGAATCTAGTTCTGACCATTGCCTTTTTTCCGTTAAAGGAAAAGCGAACCCTCCTAGCAATGGTTATAAACTTTTATACCGCATGGAGAAATAAGGTTGGAAAGTTTTGCTTTGTGTGCTATTTTCTTTTGTTTGTATGTTTTAATTACATGCATTCAATCCAATCCTCACACACCATGATGTACATTCATCAACGTCCCATAAAATATAAGACACGTATATCACATGCCATGCTAACTCGCATCTTTGTGTAGCCATATACATTTATTGTCCGAGTCCCATGATATTCCATCATTTTGACAATATCCCAATTGTCATTATTCACATTCATGATTTTTTTCCAAACGTTATACTAGTCATGTGTGTACATACTAGTCACAAATGTAGCTTTTGTTAATACATGTTACATGTCATACTAAAATACATCCATACTGGCATCACATCTAGGCACTTTACCATAGGCTATATGTTCCCTATTTAGGAACCTCTTCGCAATACAGCAGTCTATCAGTATTTTTCATGCTCATCTCCATTCTTAGAATCATCTATATCCTAGGACCTATCAACTACTCCATAGACTTACAACATCTTGCAGTCTCTTTATCCATGTCATGTCATTGACACTATGTCACACCATGCCACGCGTCACGACATCCACATGTCATATTGTCTATTATGCCATGTCATGTCATACAAATTATACCATATCATGTATATTATGTCATATCGTACATGTTATGCATATCATCCATTTCATGCAATGTTATTCATGATATACCACGTCATCTACCATGTCATGCCATTCACATAATGCCATGTTCACATCAACATGTTATGACATGTTTACATCCACATGTTATGCTATTCCATTCACACAATGTTATGTCATGCATCTTATACCTGCCATTCACACAATGTCACGTCATGCATCCTATGTTGTGTCGTACATACGATGCCATGTCATAAATATCACGTCATGTCATACATCTTATGTCATGATATTTACACAATTTCATGTTATGTATCTTATGACATATCATGCATACAATCCATGTCATGCATATAATGGCATGTCATTCACACAATACCATGTCATGATATCATGCAATGGCATGCATATTATACCATATCATGGATATAATTCCATGTTATACATATTATGCCAAGTCATGAATACAATGCCATGCCATGTCATTCACATAATGCTATATAATACCATATGCTTTGACATCCATATGTCATACCACCCACTATACCATGTCACACACATTACTTCATGCTATGCATACAATGCCATGATATCCACATGATGACATGCATACACTATGTAATCAGTATATCATATTATCCATTATGCCATGCCATTCACGTGATTCCATATCATGCCATAAGCCATGTCATCCATATGTCATGTTATCAATTGTGTCATGTCATGCAAACCGTGCCATTCCATGTCATTCACACGATGCCATATTGTGCCATACGCCATAACATCCACATATCACATCATCCATTATGCCATACCATACCATGACATCCACATATCGTGTCATCTATTATTCCATATTATTCACACAATGAAATTCATAATGTTCCATATCACCAACATTCAATGTTATGTCATTCATACAACGTGATTCCATGCCATCCATTCATCCCATGAGATGTCATGTTATGCATCACCATATAATTCTATGTCATGCATTATGACATAATACCATGTCATGTATAATTCAAAGTCATGCATTAATACATAATTCCATACTACGTATAAAGTTATATCATCAACATATGATGTGATGCCACTCACAATGCTAAGTCATACATCATTAACATTCAATGACATATCATTCTACTGTATAATGTCATACCATTCATCACTAACATGTGATGCCATGTCATGTCACTCTACCGCAGAGTGCAATCTCATTCATCACCAACATGTAATGCCATGTCAATCACACCACATGATGTCATGACATTCATAATAAATATGCCATGTCATATCACTCATCACCACGTGATATCTTGTCATCCATCATCATCACATAATGTTGTGCCACATATTGCACTGCACTATAGCATCTTCCTTCATGAAACATGTTAGATCACTCCTTATTATGTGTCCAACACTAGGCATAACGTAGGTACTACACCATGTTGTTCCATTACACAATAACATCATGACTATATATGTCATATCTTCTTCCTTTACTTTTATGAGTCTAGGGGCATCGAATGTATCAATGTCAATCATCACACCTGCTACATGTTTCATGATCACGGTCTATATAAATTCTTTATATCTCATGTATGGGATCCACTGTCACTTCAAAGTCCCCTCATGCATTTATAAGTCCGCACGAGTTAGATTCCAGCTATCACCATCTCATACATGCATATGCTAACAATTAATGACTAAGTGTACGACATTGCATGTTACATTTTCATCACTACCCAAGAATATACATCATACTTACCTATAGCCATACATATATGCTTTTATACAATATACACGTTAAAATGGCATGCATTAAACCTTTGCAATATAGCTATATTATGGCATTTACCTGTGTGGTCATTCATATATTTCACATACACCTTCATATATCAAGCCGATAATCCATTATCCATGCATACATACATTCATGCATGCTTATGTTCCTCTAAGTTTTCCTTCTATTTTATGATCCAAAGGGGTTAAAGATTCAGGATCTGAAGAGGGGAAGAGCTCAAAGAAACTTCAGGCTAGTCAAGAAATTATAGATTAGTAAAGAAAGAATTTCACACCAAGATCAAAGTAAAATGGACTTCGGAAAGGTCAAGAACTGTAAGTGGGCTAGCATATCATGAATTGTATAATAGATGCACTGACAGATTATCATTCATCCCCTTAGTTTGGTCAGATCATAAACAGTAAGGTGCAGTCAGTTATAAAGAGCACTTTAGAGTAAAATGGCACAAAAATTGCCATACTGAATGCCAGATACGCTGAATTAGAATTAGAGAATACAACCTTGAAGAGTTGTCTCATCTTCATATTCCAACTTATTCCTGACGGTAAGCCAAACATATTAGTACCTGTAGTAAACTGTCACACTATTCATCCTTGCAAGATGAGGCTACATAAACTTCTAATAAGGCTGCCATAAAACCTTGGGTTCCTTATAATTCAAGAACTCAAGCAATTCCAAGTCAGGGTACTAGCATGGTTTAGCCTATACAGCCAGTAGGACTCAGAGAAATCACCTAGGGGCAACGATCTCTAAATATACAGAATGTGTAGAAAACTGTATCTCCTTATATAGAGTTAATAAGCTGCATATTCGAAAAATGCAAAAAAGTAGGGCTCTTGCAAAGCATAAGGGCATATGAAGTGCCTACAAAAGCTAGCCAGGATAACTTTTGTGCCTACCATTTGGTGACGAGGCATCATACTGATAATTGCTACAAGTTAAGGACAGCTATCAGGTAGCTGGTTAGGGATGGCAAGATTCACGAACCTTACCTGAAACCCAAGGTGTCCAAGCCGGGTGCTAGGCATAAAGATGAGCACTTCACTCTAGATGAGTGCTCGACCAGTTCCTCCATGATGGCTAATCAGGGAGAAGAAGATGATGAGATCTTGAGTCTGATATAAGATAGTCGGTCAAAGCTGTTGGAAGTGATCATCCCTGATCTATAAAGCCCCCTGCATATGGGGGTCTTTTTGGCTTTTGAAC
The DNA here is from genome assembly GCA_948330485.1 of Euphorbia neoarborescens. NCBI lineage: Eukaryota > Viridiplantae > Streptophyta > Magnoliopsida > Malpighiales > Euphorbiaceae > Euphorbia > Euphorbia neoarborescens. The sequence continues at coordinate 5,110 of CAOJCR011880225.1, read as the reverse complement.
TAATTTTGTGTTAAAATTATCACGAACAATATATGATAGAATGTTTCAACTTTTATTGTTATCTATGCAATCTCTATTTACATCCATCCATTTGAATAATACGTTGCATAAGCATAAAGTTAAATGCAGTAAATCTGAGTGCCACAAGTTATGTGTAAAGTTACTTTAGAAGTGACTATGCATTATCTTGCAAGGTAAGGAAGAGGAACTAAAAATGTCGAAGGACGTAAACTCCAAATTTTGTCACTATATCCAATACCAGTGAGGACCAGCACCCCACACAAGTTAGAAAATGTTTTGCATATGGATGTGAACAATTTTGTTGCATGTGTTCCATACATTTTTGTTGTAAACATTGTGTTTTACAAAAAACCTTAATGTGATGAAAATCCTTTTATCTCACTTACTTATGCGATGTTTACCGTTATAATTTTGTGCTTGCATGTGATTCTTCATTAAAAATGTCTTACGTACATCACATTATGTTGTATTAGTTCATCATGAATATAATTGAAAAGATCTAAGGGATACTTACTCTATACAATCAAAAATATATATATATAAAAAATGATCCCACCGTTTATACACATAAATATGGATCGAGCTAGTAGCCATGAAATATTGTAATACCTAATATATTGGGGATACATTGCTCAACAATTGGGAATACTCCAATATAAGGCATTTACGTCCCGACATAAGCTAATATATTTTCAAAAGATAACAAGGAATTCTCCCTTTGTTTGTACCTGTAAACACGAATTGGGTTAGTAGCTGCAAAGGATTGTGATGCCCAATATATTAGGGGTACTCAGCTCAGTAACTGGGAATACTCTAGTATATGACATTTACGTCCTGATGTAAGTTAATAATTTCCTTAAAGAAGAAAAAAATTCAATATGGAATCTGCATCACTTTGTGTTCTTTTCAATTTGAGTTATGATGAGTTCATTAATGATGTATAATGTTTGTTCAAGTATGTTTACATGTTGATGCCACGTGAAAAACAAAGTTGTGTTGGTTTAAACATGCATTCATAGAAAGCAAATTGCATTATGTTGGTTATAAAACACATTATTCTTCAAAAGAAATGCATTTGACACATGCGATTTGAAATCATTATTTGTCCATATCAACCATCCTGAGGGACATGTCATCCATATAACCCCTAAAGACCGTTTATCTTATTTCTAGGTTGGGGCAAGTCATCTATGTTACCCTTGAAAATTATTCCATTTTGCTTCTAGTTTAGGGATATGTTATCTATATGACCTCTAAGACCACTTCATTGCCCTAACCAACCTAAGGGGCATGTCATCCATATGACCCCTAAACCAGTGCAATTTCATTCTTGATCCAAAGCGTGTCACCCCGGTGACTTGTACCACTCTTTGTTTAAAGAAGGAACTCAATCTATTGATGGCATATGACACTCAAACTGTTAGTAAGCCAAACTACAAAAAAGTAATTTAGCTATTTTTAGGGGTACAAAATCGAAGATGCTCCCAAGAAAAGAAAGGGTAATAGTCAAATTTAGAGTCACTTTCATATTTCCTACTGCACTTGCATTCATTTCTCATCTCTTACTCAAAAGATCCCGTTGCACCACCATATAAGCTAAGACATGTCAGAGTATTTCAAGTTTGTCCCTTCTACCCCATGGAGTCATTAATACAATATGATCACCAAATCTAACAAGAATCAAAGGCAATTACCCTCTAACAAAGCTTAATATCATGGTCTCTAGAGAACCATCTTGAACCACCCTAGATGAATTGCGAATGACTTCAATTAATAATTTTATCACCGCAGCAAATACTAGATATTTCCCGACTAAAGTGACAGGGGAACTGTGCATCATATCTTCTGACCTTGATGGTATCCTTAAATATTTTACATGGATATGCATCAGCATATGTACGTGTATTACATGCACCAAATATGCATCCAAACATGTTATTCACTATTATTTATATAATGCCATGCCACTCATACAATACTATGCCATTCCTATAATGCCACGCCATTCATACGATGCCGTGCCATTTATACAATGGCAAGACATTCGTGCAATGCCATGCCATTCATGTGATGTCATGTTGTTCATGCGATATCAAGCTTTTAATGCTATGCCATGCCATTTATACAATGTCGTGCCATTCATGTTATGCCAAGACATTCGTACGATTCCATGCCATTCATGTGATGTCGTGTCGTTGATGTGATGTTAAGCCTTTCATACAATGCCACGTCATTCATGTGATGCCATGCCATTTATACAATACCATGTCATTCATTCAATGCCACAAAATTAATGTGATGTCGTGCCATTCATGTGATTCCAAGACATTCGTGGTATGCCATGCCATTCATGCGATGTCGTGTCGCTCATCCAATGTCAAGTCTTTCATGCGATGCCATGCCATTCATACAATTCCATACCATTCATAGGATAACACGCCATTGATGCGATATCATGCCATTCATAGAATGCAAATACATTTATTCGATGCCACGCTATTCATGGGATGTCTTGCCATTCATGAGATGCCAAGATATTCATATGATAGCATTCTATTCATGCGATGCCATGCTATTCATACGATGCCAAGTCTTTCATACCATGTCATGCCATTCATGCATAGTCGTGCCATTCATACAATACCATGCCATTCATGTGATGCCACACCATTTATGAGATGTTGTGCCATTCATGTGATGCCAGGATGTTCATACGATGCCACGCCATTCATGCGATGTCGTGTCATTCATGCGATGTCAAGTCTTTTATACGATGCCACGCTATTCATGTGATGTCCTGCCATTCACATAATGCCATGGAATTCATGAGATGACATGCCATTCATGCAATGTCATGCAATTCATGCAATGGAAAGATGTTCATATGATGCCACACCATTCATATGATGTTGTGTAGTTTATATGATGTCAACTCTTTCATGCGATGTCATGCCATTCATGAAATGCCATGACATTCATACAATATCATGCCATTCATATGATACCGTGTCATTCATGCCATACCAAGATGCTCGTGCAATGCCACGTTATTCGTATGATGTCGTGCCATTCATGTGACATGAATTCTTTCATGCGATGCCATGCCTTTCATGAGATGTTGTGCCATTAATGTAATATAAAGTATTTTATGCGATGCCAAGCTATTCATGCGATGTCATGTCATTCATATGATGTTGTGTCATTCATCTTATGCCATAGGCATGTGATTCATACATTCCAACCATACATACATCAAGTATGTATGAGTGCGCATCTGATAGCAAGTGTTAATTTTGAAATGTCTTACTATGGGCCCATCACAACCGGGAATACCTCCATTAAATCCCCAAAGTCCAATCTTTATCGGATAAACCTGGTTGTCATTCCATCTTCATACATTTTACACCATAATTTCATCATTAATTGAAGGGACAAAAATTTTTGTTTCCAAAATAATCGTAAGTGATGAAAGCATTACAACATCTCATAGTGAGTTTTCATTTTTTGATCGAAGGGGCAAACATTTTTGTTTCAAAATTTATCGATTAAGAAATAAAAAACTATTACACTCATATTTGCTTAGAGGATGAGCCTGGGGTTAAGAAGACTTAGGGAACCTTCTTAACAGACCCCTTGAGTTATAAACAACTCATTCTCTAGCAAACCTTCGTGTCTCAAAAAGGATTCGTATTTGCAGCACGAACGAGAGTTTCCCTAGTGGATCAAGCCTCGATAACTTGATGTTCAGGTAAGTATTCCCTAAGCTCACTATTGTGTTCCTGTATTCACACAAGTAAATCCAGTCACAAGAGGGGAAACTCTGAGTTTGGGATTTTTTCTTAGGGAAATGGCGAAACTAGCATTCGTTGAATCTTTTTTATTCTTTCGTGTTCCTACATGTTGTGCAAAAGAGAAGGCCGAGGACTACAGTACCTGCATGATGAATATCTAAAAAATCTGAGTCAAATAATTTTCGAGTGTTTTTAGGAGACCAAGCCCGACATTGGGCATGTGGCCCTAAGTTCCAGTGGGATCCAGATGCATTTTGGAGGCCCACACCCCTAATGGTCCATATTTGAAAGTTTAGAATCAAATAAAAATGAATTTTGGGTTTATGAAAAATAAAGGGATTTAACTTAATCTAATATATATAAAATAAATTCGATTTTGATAACAAGAAAAGAAAAAGGATTTTTTTATGAAAAGGAAATAAGAAGAAGAAATAAATAAAGAGTTTTGGCTAGGAAAAAGATGGTCTTTGTATGAAAAAGGGAAAGAAACACAAAAAAAAAAATAAAATAAAAGCCATAAATGCCTTCTTGATTTAGGCATGGATTTGGGTGAGAAAGAAAAGAAAATCACATAAAAGAAGGACAGTTAGGAAATTGAAAAGGGGTAGCACATAAATTTTTTTGAAAAAAAAAATTCATAACACACATTTGCCTCTCTCTCTCTCTTTTTCTTCTTCTTCTTTCTTCTTTTTTTCCAAACAAAAAAGAAAAGAAAAAAAAAAGCTTGGATTTTTTTTCTTTTGTTATTCCTTAAGTTGAATTGTTTTCCTTCTCATCTTCTTTTTTTTTTCCTTTGGTTTTAAAAGAAGATTTAAGATCATAATCATTGGTCTTCAAGTCTCCTTTGAAGCAAAAGTCTATCTTTTGTTCTTTTGGTTCAAACTCACAGAACTTTCAAAACTCATATTGAAATCAAAGAAAAAAGGTGGTTTTGATCTATAAAATACCCTTTCTTTTGTTCTTACTTGGTGAAAGTTTACCAAGCCTCTCCAAAACATCATTTTGAGAAGGCTTGAACTTCAACCATAACATTTTTGGCTTGGATTTTAGGTAAACAGAATCGACTTCAACTCGAACTTCTCAACAGACAACCGGTAGAATACACAGAAAGAAAGGTATTTTTTAGACCATAAGCTACTTACTTTGCTATTTATATCTCATTATATATGCTTTGAATTCTTTTTTTTTTGTGTGTTTTAAGTAAAAACCAAAAAAGCCTCAAAATCGGGATATTAGTCTGAAAAATAAAGTTCCCCGGATAAAATTAAACTAACTTGACTAAAAATACTTAATATTGA
>CAOJCR011878098.1:0-10054 GCA_948330485.1 Euphorbia neoarborescens | reverse complement strand
TGTTAATTTCTTGGTTTAAAACCTTGTTTAATTGCTAGATGCGAGGAATGAGTTAATCATACCTTTCTTGCATGGTTTTGGATTAAGTCTTGATACTTTGTTGCACTTGGAAGTATCAATGTTATGCATGCTAATTAAATGTCGTATTTTGGATTGATTTTGGATGTGTTATAATAATCAAAAAATACATTCATGATTAATTCATGTATTTTATGAATTGAATTGAGTTAATCATCACCAAGTTGATATTTGCCATTGTAATAATCAAAGAATGGCTGCTTTATACCATGCATGAGAGTTAATATGCAATTTCAAGTGATTCGTTAGAATAGAGTTTCAGAAATCTTTTAATATGCAATTAAGCATTATATGATTCAAATGAATAAAAGAGTAGGAATGAGATTATTCTTAGGTTTGCAAGAATGAGTTAAGCTTCTATTTTAAAGTGTTCATTTAACTAAAACTCATTTTAGGCTACATAAACAGTGTTTTAGGTTATAAAATTCTACAGCAATACATTCTTTCTCTGTGGGATTCTATACTCAGATGTAAGAAATTCGTTTTATAATACTTGAAACGATCTGTATACTTGCGGAGTGTGCGATTATTCTCATATTGGATAAAATATTTTTAAACATAAATGCATGCTTATTTGAACTAGATCAAACGTACGAAAAAGTCAAACCAGTATTCCACAAGGTTGAGAGTAGAGAATCCGAGTGAGCTCCGATTTATCTCCACCAAGTGTTTTCTCCTTGTTTGATGTAGATGATCGAAACTCTTAATGCAAGGGGATTTATTGCTTAAATCTCTTGCTTTTGGAGTTCTTTTGAGTGATTTGTGTGTTTTGTGATTTAAGAACTCTTGTTTGAGTTTAGTGTTTCTTTGCAAAGTAAGGTGACAAGATGAAGGTTTCTTAGATGGATGGTGAAAGGATATGAAGTTGAGAAGAAAAAAAAAGAGTCAAGAGAAGGTGGTGATGAAAGAAGAAGGAGAAGAAGAACAAGAAGAAGAAGATGAAGATAAAGCTAGTGAGTTAAAGATGAGAGAATGAGTTGATAAAGGTAAGAAAAGAATGCAGATTTTCGGATTCTTTGATGATTCAAAAAACATGGATCCCTATCCCAATCCTATCCAATCTAATTTTATGGAGTAAAAATAAGATATTAACCCAAAAAGGAATGACTTTGAACCCTCTTTCTCAATTGTTCCTCCCATTTTGGTGTAAGATTGGTCTTTTTAATTAACGAGTCAAAACAAGCTTTATCTTCTTATTTTTTGTTTTATTTTTGTTTTATTATTTTTGTTTCCTTAAAAATTCAGATTTGGACTTTCATTTTTGTCACAAAAATTAGGTATTATTTTTATTTATTAATTGGGTTTTTGGCCCATGGATGCATGTATGGGCCTAAGGAATGGGCTTGGGCCCAATTGGGCCTTAGGCCCACACGTGCATGGTAAGGTTCGGCCCATGAACATCACTTGAAAAATACTTGATTTGGGTCTTCGTGGTGTGCATATCAGAGTTCTCGAATTTCTCTTTTAGTTAACTTGCGTGAATACGAAAGCATGAAAGGTATCGACGAATGCCGGTTCATCATCGCCCTGGGATAAGAATTTCGTGCTCACATATTCATAAAAATTGCATTCTGTATAGGAATGATTTAGAAAAACCAAAAAATATCTAAGCCTAAACATGGAAATCTAAGACTTATAACTTGAAGGCTGGGAAGAAGTCTTACGATCAGAAGGAATAGGGGGTTGAGATTGAGGTTAAACTTCTTCAGATGCTTTCTCCCCCATTTTGTTAGCATCAATAAGAGGAGTAGCTCTGGAAGGATAGCTCTCTGAAAATGACAAAGATGAGTATTCAGTTCATCAGTAAGAGAACTCCATTGAGCCTGAAATTCTGGGAAGTCTTGCTTGGTTATCTCGTTTCCCAAGAGGCTTAGTGCCTTAGTATTCCATATGGCATTTTTGGTCAGTTAGGTGCTGAGAGTCTGGAATGCTCGAAGAAGATGGGTAGACATAGTCTTCATTTCAGCTTCTATCTTTGAATCCTTTAAAGAATATGCGATTTCAGAAGATAGGTTCGAGAGTTTAGTAGAGAGGGTCTCGAGGTGAGAATTGTGAGGGGCCACTATCTCCCTGATTGTATCATTCTTGGCATTGACCCCTTGAATATTCTCAGTGATCAACTTGGTGAGGAATTCAACATCAGGCTGAAGCTGAGATTTGACAAGTGAAGCGTAAAGAGGTGGAGTTGGCATTATCTTCAGTACAGAGTGGAACTCATTCAACTGACCTTGCATGTTCAGTTGAATAGAGGATATCTTGTCCACCATGGTCAAAGAAAAGGAAAAAACTTGAAGAGCTACTACATTGTGGACGATTACCTAGAGATTACTCTGCCCAGTGAGAATGAGGTTAAGATCTCCCATGCTAATTGAAGGGGGAACAGGAGAAGGTGGTGGCTGAGGAAGACTATGATTCAGAAGTCGCTAAAGCATACTAACAGCTGGATTTCCCTGAGGTCTATAAGGTTGTTGAGTCTGAGGAGGAGAAGTTGGAGATGATGGAATAGAAGTTGGATCAGTAGTTAGAGCAGGAAGAGGAGCAGGAAGAGGGGTAGGAGTTGGAGTAGCACTCTCAGTATGTTTCTCTATAACTTCCTCAGTTAGGTTGAGTGTTGGCTCATCAGATGGAGCATCCTCAATTTGAATTACCTCTATTAGTTGAGGTAGAGCAAGAGACCTAATTGGAGACAGAGGAGTAGGTGATTAAAGCATTAGAGATGGAGGCTCAATTTATATGAATTGGTGGCTGAGTTTGTTCAGGAAGAACCATCTTAGTAGAATCAAGAGGTGTCACATATCCAAAGGTAACTCTCTCAGTAGATTTTGGAACAGATGTTTGGGTTGTTGGAGATAGTGTAACTAGAGGTCAAGAGGACTCAGCAAGGAAGATTCCTTCAGTAAAACTCTAAGGTCCATCAAGCATTTATCTGCTTTCTTCATCAGTTTCAGAATATAATGAAGACACTTGAGTACTAGGGAACTTGCTTGCATTTGGAACTTTCTTTTTCTTAATATTCATCTTGAAAGTGATGCCCCTGGCTTTGTCAGATACGATAGGTTTGGTCTTGAGGCTAGACTCACTGATCTTCCTTATATTGAAAGGAGAAGGACCTTCTTTTCTGTCGTACAGTTTGCTGAACTCAAGCCTAGAGAGGATCTTCTCATCCATTTGAAATACAGAAAGGGGGTCCATGTATTCAGTATTCAGGATTGAGAAATATTCAGTATGTTGTTATCAAGGTCCTATAGGGCAGAAATCATTTGGGAAGAATCATCTGAGAGATGAGCAAGAATGGAATATTGAGGGGCCTATTCTCCAGTATGTGCGAGATGATGTACAATTCGAACATGGAGATAGAGTTCCTACTGAACTTTTTTAGAACTATGTACTAAGCCACTAGGTAGTGGCACAGTCTCACTTCTCTAGGAAGGTAGGTGGATATCAGTTCTCTAAATAGATCCTCTGGGATAAAGAAGTTCATGTCAAAGTCCTTGACCTTCTTCTCATCACCGTCTTTTCTTAGGATGGTCCCATAGCATCAACTTCCAGAATCTTACTCAGTACATCTGGAGTGACTTTGATTGACTTCCCTTGAATGATTTTCATGAAGGAGTCTTTTCGTTTAGAGTCTCTGACCATATTACCTTACAAATCTATAATTAGGTCTTCGAATGCCAAAGACTGAATGTTTAGGATGGTCTACCAGGGATGCCGATGAATCTATGTCTTGAACGGTTCAATTATGGAAATGTATGAGTAATCGAAAGTTCTTGGTCTCAAAACAGAGCAAGATCGAATGTTAGGATAGGGTCTTCTAGTGTCCATTTTAGAAACTTCACCGGAGGCCTTACTAGCCTTGTATTTCATCACCATTATTATGGGAAAGAGAGAGGATGATTTTCTTAGGGTTTTTAGAGAGAGATAGGGATTCTAGGGAGAAGAGGCAGAAAGCAAAGTGATAAAATGTTTTCTATCAACTTATATATGGGAATTTTCAGAATGTGGAAAGATGAAATATCCATATGATTTGAATTTCGAACGATTCTAACCGTTTGAGACATCCAAAATGTCCAATCCGCCGTATTAGCCATTATGATGGCTCTTGGAATACTAAAATAATTAAGTTCAGTAATGATGATGCATACATGTGACATTTCAGTATTAAAAAAAAAATAAATAGGAGATTGAGGAGTTATACACAGTTATTAAAGAGGATTAGTCATTCCGATGGCTCCTCTGAGAGTTGAGAACTGTTCCTTATTCCGTGTCTTGGTAAATATATCAACCAATTGATCTTCAGAAGGTACAAAGCTCAGCTTGATGTCACCCTTCTGAACAAGGTCTCTGATGAAGTGATGTCTGATACTGACATGCTTTATCTGGCTGTGCTGAACAAGATTCTTGGACAGATCAATTGCACTTTTGTTATCACACTTCACCTCAATTGCATTTGATCTGATTCCAAAATCCTCTAGTTGCAGTTTGATCCACAAGAGTTGGGCAACATAGCTTTCAGCAGCGATATATTCAGCTTCAGCAGTTGAGAGCGCTATAGAGGCTTACTTCTTACTGAACCAGGAAACCAGACACTCTCCAATGAAGTGACATCCTCCTAATGTACTTTTTCATTCCTATCTATCTCCCCCATAATCCGTATCAGTATACCCCATCAGTTTGAAGTTTGAGTTGACTAGATACCATAACCTTGCATCTACTGAACTATGCAAATACCTTAAAATTCTCTTAACAGTTGTTAGATGGGATTCCTTTGGATTAGACTGAAAGCGTGCACAATAACATACTGAAAAGTGAATGTCAGGGCTACTGGTGGTTAGGTATTATAAGGATCTAATCATACCTTGGTATAACTTGCTGTCAACTGACTTACCAGTCTTATCCTCACTCGGTATAGTGTCTGAGGTCATTGGAGTAGCTATTGATTACAGTTATCCATACTGAATTTTTTCAGTATCTCTCAGGTGTACTTGGACTGATTTATAAAAATTCCATTTCTGCTTTGTTTGATTTCTAATCTAAGGAAGAAATTTAATTCTCCCATCAGAGACATTTCAAACTCAGTTTGCATCAAATTACTGAAATCTTTGCAAAGGTTTTCATTTGTACTACCAAAAATAATGTCATCAACATATATTTGAGCTAGCAAAATATGTTGAGCTTTTCTTTTAATAAATAGGGTAGTATCAGCTTTGCCTCTTTGAAAATCTTTAGAAATCAAGAATTGTGTCATCCTCTCATACCAAGTGTAAGGTGCTTGTTTCAAACCATAAAGTGCTTTTCTCAGTTTAAAAACATGTTCAGGAAATTTTGAATCCTCAAAGCTAGGAGGTTGTTTAACAAAAACTTCTTCCTCAATGAAGCCATTGAGAAAGGCACTTTTAACGTCCATTTGAAAAAGTTTGAAGCCCATATGGCTTGCAAAAGCACATAAGATTCTGATGGCTTCTAACCTGGCTACTGGATCAAAAGTCTCACCACAATCAATACCTTCTTGTTGATTGTACCCTTATGCTACCAGTCTAGCTTTGTTCTTGACTATGTTCACTAACTCATCCAGTATGTTCTTGAAGACCCACTTAGTACCTATTATTGATTTGCCTCTAGGTCTGGGTATTAGTTCCCACACTTGGTTTCTTTTGAACATATTAAGTTCTTCCTGCATGGCAATCATCTAGTATTCATCGTTCTCAGCTTTTTGAAATGTTCGTGGTTCTAGTACTGAGACGAAGGCAATATTCCCAAAAAATCTGTTGACTTGGGCTCTTGTTATCATTCTATTTTTATCCCAGTCTATTATATTTTTAGGAGGATGACTTTTGTGGTATCTAGTCTCTACTGGGAATCCGTTGTTATCATCTTTCTCTTGGGTTTCAATAATTTCACCTTGCTGTTAAGATGATCCTGTAGTCTTGGTTAGATTAATATTATTTAATTGAGTCCTAGTATCTATACCTTCAGTATCAATATTCAGTACTGGGTCTACTGAGTTGCCTTCAGTATGATTGCTGATGTCTGTTCTTACTTCAGTACTGCATTGAGCTGCTGAAGTCTTTTTAGTGAGGCTATCAATGCCTTTTCCCTTTAAGTGATCATCAACATCTTTTGACTCAACTTTTCTCTGTATAGAGGGGTTAGTTTCATCGAATTCCACATGCATTGACTCTTCTACTAATGAGGTTCTTTTACTGAAAACTCTATAAGCCTTGCTTGATGTGGAATATCCAAGGAAAATTCCTTCATCAGATTTAGAATCAAATTTAGCTAGGCTATCAGTTTTATTTAAAATAAAAATTTGCATCCAAAAGCTCTAAAATATCCAATTCTCGGCTCGCGTCCCTTCCATAACTCATAGGGGGTCTTATTCAATACGGTTCTTATGAGAGCCCTATTGGGAATATAACAGGTTGTATTGACAACCTCACCCTATAAGTATTTAGGAAGTTTGTTCTCGCTCAGTATGGTTTTGGCCATTTCAACAAGGGTTCTGTTTTTCCTCTTAATAACCCCATTTTGTTGGGGTATTCTAGGTGTTGAGAAATTATGATTAATTCCTCTACTTTTATAGAACTCAACAAAGAATTTGTTTTTAACTTCTCCACCATTATCACTCCTAATTTGGGCAGTTTTTAAATCCTTCTCAGTTTCAATACGTTTGCAAAGATTAGAAATTTTTTCAAAAGTGACATCTTTGCTACTGAGAAATATACCTATGTAAAACGTGAAAAGCCATCCACTACAACCAATACATATTTCGTTTTACCCAAACTCATTGGCTGTATTGGGCCAAAGAGATCTAGATGAAACAGTTCTAGTTGTCCTTTGGTGGATACTTTATTTTTTGCTTTTGAGGGATGTTTGGGTTTGTTTTCCAAACTGATAAGCCTTACACAAATGATATTTGTCAAAACTGAGGCTTGACAATCCTTCTACTAAACGCTTCCTAGCTATCTTGGATAGAAGATTCATACTGACATGACCCAATCTTCTATGCCAAATCCAAGAGTTTTCTTCTCTTGAAACTAAGCAAATATCATTTGAAATTTTTTTACCCAAGTCAAGCATAAAAATGTTTTCAGCACGAGGGGAATATAAAACAGTTTTCTCAGTCTCAGAATCAATAACAGTGCATCCATGAGGTTCAAAAATAACTCTATACCCTTTATAAAAATGTTGGGATACACTCAGTAACTTATACTTTAAACTTGAGACTAGGGAGACATTCTCAATGGCAGGGCTCCTTCCAATAGTTCCATGCCCAAGAATTTTCCCTTTCTGATTATTCTTGAAGCTAACGGTTCCATTCTTCTTTTCAGTATAGGTGATGAATTGACTTTCATCACCAGTCATGTTCCTCGAGCATGTGCTATCTATTTATCACATTGTTGACTTTTCTACGCGCAGGCTTACCTGCAAAATGATTACTTGTTTTTGTTGATGTGCCCTAGTTCGTAGGCATTGATTCTTTTGTATGTTGTACGGCTGTAATATTATTTATACTATATACATTAAGTGTTACGGAATAAAGGAATCAATCCATTTAATCTATATCTTGTGCTATAGTAATGAATGGAGAATCCATTGATTGTAAATCATAAATGAATAGATGTCAGGTTTGTTCTAGGTCATGGGAATGAATAGAGCGATAAACATGTGCAGCGATTGATTATGAGGCAATCAAGGATGTGGGTAGATATGGACCCCACATGGTAATCGATAGTTCCGCACAGGAAACACTGCATGTTGAAGTAATCATTACTCTGTTTCTTGGGTAGGACTTATTTTATTCTTAGATTTGAGATCACTATAACATAAGCATGGAATCTCATACACTTTGACATACACCTAACGGGTCTGTAACAGGATCCAAATATGGGTATGATTGGGTGGGCCAGTGAACATGTTCATGTTGACAATGAGTCGAAGGGATTGCCACTCAGCACCCACTGAGATGATATCACCAGCCACTTGGTGGATTGGAATTGTGAGTGTATAGCCACACCCGAATGAGTTGGGAGCTCATTCGTTTCGACAATCCATTTTAGATCAAGAAAGTGATAGTAGTATGGGATAATGGAGCCATGCCCCTTACTATATACACTCAAATATCAGCTGGCAAGGAATAATACAAGTACAACTACCGGGACTGTTTAATCTCTACTAGAGATATTGATAGCTGTCTTAATTGGAGGCTATTGTGAGTTTGCTAGAACTCATTTAATAGTCTACATGAATAGATCATGCTACCAACATAAAGATAGTCCCATAAGGATCTTGCACATCGAGCTACTGGCTGCGGATACGTTGGTCTATAAGGTCTGATCAAGTTAATTAAATGAATATGGATTAAAGAAATCATATTTTATTTAATTAACAAATTAAATCAAAATATTTATTTAGTAGATTCACATGTGATATTAATTAATTAATTGATAATTAATTGAATTACACATGATGAATAATTTAATTAAATAAATTACATAGAATTTTAATTGAATTAACTTATTATGAATAGTATTTAATTAGTGTATATATGCAATTATAATTAATTGGATTTTGATAAAAATATAATAATGTGAATTGACATATTTAATTAAATAAATTCATAGTTAAATCAATTTATCAATTTACCGTTCGATGAAATTGAAAGATTAAAATATAATGTATTGATTTAATTACTTGTACTCAAATCAAATTTTGAGTCGTGGAATTAATTGGACCGATCAAAATAATTAGGCCTAGAAAGCTAATGAGGCCTGCGTTTTTTAAGCCTAAGCCCATTAGGGTTTCTATAGTCCATATATAAGTTAAAAGATGAGTGAAACCCTAGGATTCTAAGTGGAAATTTCGAAACCCTAAGGGGAGGGAGAAAGAATTTCTTTCATTCATCTTTCGGTGAGATTTCGTAAAGGAATCAATCAATCCTTGACTCCGCTAGCATGGGTTCGCAGCGAACAGTAGTTCGTGCATTACTCTATGGTTGGATCCCTAGGATTTAGCGGCATCTCGAAAGAGATTATACGGTAAGCATTGGATCCCTTATTTAGGTTTAATTCTTCCATTAGAATAGATTAGGAAATAAATCCTTCAGATTCATCCAATCGGTGCCCATGGGGATCGGATCCTGATATTATGTGCAAAGCACGTTTATTTAGCATGGATATTTAGTGGATTTGTGGCATAATCAAGGTTTTTAAGGTTTTCTTGTGCTAGAAAGTTTATTTTTGTAGGGAATTGCTTCCATGGGCCTTGAATTAAGATAAGGAAGGAATGTGTGCAATTGGTGCAAATTATAGAGCTAAGATGAAAAATTTGAGATGTCAACAAACAGAAGATGGTCGCGACCGCGACATTCCTGGGGTCGCGATCGCGATGCTACAAGGCAAGGGGAGAATATGCACAAAAGAGGACATCACGACCACGACAACCCCCATCGCGATCACGACAAGGGTAAAATTTTATCACCTCAGAGTCCAGAAGGTCATTGCGACCGCGACGGTGCCTATCGCGATCGTGACACTGGCAGTTAGGATGGATTTCAAACGGTTTGATTTTTGAATTTTAGAAAAGATAGCCACTTAAACCTGTCTTAATCCTTTCCCAGCCAATAAAAAATGTCCCTTATCACTCCCTAACCAATCACAACATTTCCTAACACTATATAAGGCCATTTAAACATAAAAATAAAGATATATAGAGAAGATTTGAGAGAGAATTCTCTACAATTTCTTGAAGAATATGAAGAATAAGAAGAACAGCCATTTCTACAGTAGGGAGCACGGTTTCTCAAGTAAGGAAGGAGGGCTCTACGACTTCAAATGAGTTCTTGGTTCTTACTAGGGAGATACAACTCCATTAGAGAGTTGTATCTACCTTTTTCATCTACTTTTTCATTTAGTTTTCATGTTGTGTAATTAGAGTTAATCATACTCTTGTATGTTTGTTTTATGTGTTGAAATTG
>CAOJCR011872849.1:0-10103 GCA_948330485.1 Euphorbia neoarborescens | reverse complement strand
GTGGCGACTCCAAAATCATTTTTTAGAAATTCGAGTTTGGATTTCTTTTCCAAAAATTTATTTTCCTTCAAAAATCGTTTTATTTTGATTTTATTAAAACCCTAAGCACACATTTATACGCGCATATCGTTTGGAGATCCTTCCTCCGAAAGCCTCAATTCTTTTCGGGTTCGCTTCTAAGGCGGGGGGTACTAGGAAAGAAATTCTCCACTCGCTTGGGAATGTTTTCCTTTTACCAAACTTTTTATCGACTTTCTTACTATTTCGTGACAAGTCTTCCAAAGACGAGTCACTCATACTCACGAGAGCACCACGATGCTCGCAACATGGGTAACTTTCAAAAAATCGATTTTCAATTTCAATTTAAACAAAAATCCCAAATTCCATTTACAACTTTACCTTTCCTTCTTCCCTCGAAACGAGAAAGGAAGGGGAAAAAGTCGCTACGCTCACAATGGCGACTCCACTGGGGACTTTCTTTTCAAATTTTTTACTAAAAGTTTTCAAACTTAAAATTGTTTTGAAAAGAAATTTTTGACAAGCCATTGAAAGACTTCTTCAAAAGACTTAAAATGAAATCGATGAAATTTTAAAAAACGAGATGTTTTTATTTGTGTATCCATTAAAATATGGATTTTCTTTATGCTCTTGCATCATCATAGTAGGCATATTTCCCCCACTAGGACCTCCATACCTACCCTGGCTCTCTCAAGAAACGTTACTTGGGTTCCACTTCGGTCCCTTAAACGCGTATTGGGAAGCCACCTATGGCCTCGCAATGCTCTTCCCGGTCGCACCTATTTTGGGAGAGAAAGGGCGTATATTTTATTTTGCTATGGGACCCTTCTTTGTTATCCGGACTTTTGACTACCTGCATATAGAAGCCATAGTAACTTCCACTAGGATCCCTAAAACATAAAAATCAATTTGTTAGCCCCGTCCTTACCATGTCCACATCGATGGTAATGAAAACCCTCCTAGGAATGGTAGAGACTCACCGACCTACGCAAAACATAGGTCCGCTTTACATGCTATTTGCTTCTGTTTGTATGTGTTTATATCTCTATTTCTAGTGTGACACACCTGTTTAGACTTAGGTCTTTTTTTCTCATGTGATCAACACCACTTGGTCACTCATATCACACATATACATATAGGGCATTTTGGTACATATTACATGTCTAACCCTCTTCTTCTCTAACCGAGAGCCTGTGCTGCATTGAAGAGTCAGTCTGCACATCACGGTCAGTCTATCACGTATCACATATTACAAATGCCATGCGATATGCCATGTCATTCATCACGATATGCCACGTCACACACCACGATGCCATAGATGCCATGCGATGCCATGTCATTCATCACGATATGCCATGTCATTCATCATGAGATGCCATGCGATGTCGTACATCATTCCACTATGATATGCCATGCAATGCCATGTCATAGATGCCATGCCATGCATCACCGCACATATTGTACCATGTCATACGATGCTATATCACGCATAGATGCCATGCATCACCACACATATTATACCATGTCATACGATGCCATATCATGCATCACGATGCTATATCATGCATATATGTCATGCCATGCATCACCGCACATATTGTACCATATCGTATGATGCCATGTCACGTATCATTCACTTATGCCATGTCATCAAAATGCCATGACATAGATTATTCACTTATGCCATGCCGTGCAATTGCTATGTCATGCACCATAAAAATATGTCATGCGATGCCATGTCATTCATCACGAATTCCATGACATACATCATTCACTTATGCCATGTCATCAAAAATGCTATGTCATACACCATTCACTTATGCCATGTCATCAAAATGACATGACATACATCATTCACTTATGCCATATCATGCAATGCCATGTCATACATCATACATATTATACCATGCCATGCGGTGCCATGTCATGCACAATTGCTATGTCATGTATTCTACACGATGCCACGTCCCGTACCTTGTCACATCATACATCACTATACATTGTTGCATCTCCCTTACGACATGTTAGGTCTTCCCTCACTACTTTCCAACATTAGGCATAACCTAAGATTTACACCGTGTCATTCCTTCACATGACCAATACATGATTATTCGTGTCATGTATCCTCCCTACACTCTTAGACATCTAAGGGCCTTGAATATATCGGAGCCAGTCAGCGCACTTGCTATAAGTTCTTAGTCTTAACCATGCATTGATTCATCTAGAAGTATATGGAATTGGTTTCCACTTATATATTGAGTCCGTTTCACTTGACCACGTGTCTGCACAAGTTAGATTGCAACCTTCGTTGGATTTCTCCTATGGTGGGGCAAATCCTTAGGACACACATAGTCACAGGCTCTTGTGTACTAACTCAAACAAACTTAAACTAATCCATGCATCGCACCGCGTGCACTTTTCATCCTCTTGAGCATACACTCACCACTGTTTCCCAGACAAGCATATTCGCCACCAACGTATAGTGTAGCTGCTACAGCTACATGCGCTTGGCGCCAAACGCATACCATATCGTTCAAACACGTAATGTTGTCTGACCATGTGATTCAGACGTACACACTTGGGTGAGTTATCAGTACTCACCCCAAGTGTCCCTTTCGCACCCATGAGCATAACGCATGTTTTTCTTCTTAATGTGCCCTGATATGCTTATTTGTTTTGCTTTAATTATCGCGCTAGGGGCATTATAGCATGTTATTTCATAGCGTCCAGTAGCGGTCATGTAATGCTATGCCATCCACCATGACATCGCCACATGTCATCCATTATGGCATGTTATTCCTTCATGAGGACCTCTCATGCCCAAGCCTAAGTCGTCATTGTACACTTTGTCATGGTATGCCCAAATCGGGTAGCCACGTTTTAGTGTTCAACGTCATAACCTCACCTAGGCTTAAGACCCGAGCCGTCTTATCTCGACTCAAAAACTGAATCATCTTATTTATAGGCTTAAGATCCAAGCCATCTTATTTCGACTCAAAAATCGAGTCATCTTATCTATAGGCTTAAGACTCAAGATGTCTCATATCGACTCAAAAATCAAGTCATCTTATACAGGCTTAAGACCCGAGCTGTCTCATATCGACTCAAAAACCTAGTCATCTTCTCTATAGGCTTAAGACCCGAGCCGTCTTTTTATCTACTCAAAAATTGAGTTATCTTATCCAGGCTTAAGACCCAAGCCATCTCATATCGACTCAAAAATCGAGTCATCTTATACAGGCTTAAGACCTGAGCTGTCTCATATCGACTCAAAAACTGAGTCATCTTCTCTATAGGCTTAAGACCCAAGCCGTCTTTTTATCGACTCAAAAATTGAGTCATCTTATCCAAGCTTAAGACCCGAGCCATCTCATATCGACTCAAAAACCAAGTCATCTTGTTGCGACTCAAGAACCGAGTCCTCCTATCAGCACCCTGTCGTGTAGAACTAGGAGATCTTACTGATCTAGGGTGTGATTAGCCCTAACTAATCGTGCAGACAGGACTCTCTGTTCGTGAGGTCAGCACTCTCTGACCCAGAATCTGGTTACTTATGAGTAACTTGAGGTTATATGTCTTCCTAGTGTGATTAGCCCTAACTTATCGTGCGGACAGCGCTCTCTATTCGTGAGGCCAGCACTCTTTGACCCAGGATCTAGTTACTTACGAATAACTGGAGGTTATGCGTCTTCCTGGTGTGATTATCCCTAACTAATCGTGTAGGCCAGCACTCTCTGGCTGTTAATGTGATCGGTATCCTCTGATCAACATCTTCTGAGTCCTATGTATCCTTAACTCTATCAGTTCACACTTTCTGCATGTCATAATTATTGTTTCGTTGCAATCTCATACATGCATCGCATCCCGCATATCGTGTTGTAGTTCAATTGACTTTCTGTATAATACATATCATGCATTCTAGCACGTTGCATCTACAATGTAACATTGTGTGCGGTCAACACTATTTAATCGTGTGATTGGCACTCGCCAATCCAGAATCCGACCATCTACGGGTGGTTGGAGGTTATATCTCAGATCTTCCTTTACACTTATATATGCCGCCAACGCCTGCACGTTGCTTATATCATCGCATTTTTTTACATGATCATGCATTACTTACGTGTATTTATGTGTACATGGGTGGAGACCCCAGGGAGGCAATTCAGAATCAAAGCCAATAGCCAACAAAGATTCAGAGTAAGGAAATGGACCCGTACCAAGCAGCCACGAATGGGGTTGTAGACAGGCTGACAAACTACCTGGCATCCCTAGATGTCGGAAGGGCCATCAAGGGAATGATAGCCTCTGCTATCAACATGACCTCGGCCCAGAACATGGCTGAAATAGCCGAATTGAAGGCTCAAAACGCTGCTTTACAGGCAGAGAACCTAAACCTCCGACAGCAGCTCAATGCCAGTCTTAATAGGGAAAAGAGAGCATCAAGGATCAGGCCACAAGCCATGACTGGTCCTGCTTTCATCTCTGGCCCAGCAGTCAGTGCTAACAATAAGCAGCCACAGCAGCAGATACCTCTAAGAGGGCTTGTCCCTACCCACAGAAAGAAGATCAAGAACCCGTGGGATGCTAGTCTGTCTCATATCTTCGCGCGATGTCGGGAGAGGGGGATTTTAGACCCATTTAGACCTTCTGTACTGCCTAACTGGTCTGAGGGCACTGCTTTCTGCTTCTATCACATGTGCACGGGGCACAAGACAAATGAGTATGCAAGCCTGCTATACCAGATTTGTTGCCTTATCAAGGACGGTTTGTTGAAGGAACCTAAGTTAGCTGCTACTTCTCCTGCCGCTAATCACGATCAGGGGACAAAGACCGTATCAAGCGAAGTTGGCCTGGTACAGAAGTTTCACCTCAACATTATTGATACATATGAGGAGGAAGACGAAGATGAGCTTTCGTTCCTAGTTTGAACACCTTCCCGTAACTTCTCAATCGGCCTACATTTGCCATCTGAAGACCCCCTGCCTGTAGGGTGGTATTTTGCTTTTGTGAAGAACTTTTGATTATCTTCTGTCTTTGAACTAAGTGCAAGAAACATGTTACTCTTCTGCATGTCTTATTTTATTTGCCTATATTGCCTTTGTCTATTTAAATGATGCGTTCATAAGGCTTAAATGGAATTATCTGTTTCTCGAATTTCTTAATGCAAAAATGTTTTGTTTACTTGCATGAATTGTTACCAGATGGGTCTATGCATTCATTTAGATATTCATGTGATATGTCAACGCCACAATGCATCACTGCATGAGAACATTCTCAGAACTTTGAACAAGCAAAAATAATGCATCTATCGCTTGATTTAACCTCCAAGAAAGAGAGAGAAAGAAAAATGATAATAATAAATAATAATAATGATAAAAAAAATGATGATATGGGAGAGATTCTTCCAGCACCCAAGAAGACATACAGAGGAGTACAGTACATATGCGAAGCCAATCCTACACTACCGCCGATGATGCAAAAATGACATACTGGGGCAACCTCCTAGAAGTCTACTGAGACCAAGGCACACATTCGGTTGAACGTTCGAGGGCACCACACTCCCGAGCATCAAGCAAAGGCACTAAATCAAGTTCATGATCAAATTCTTGGATACGAATTACCCCTACATCCAAAGCTATACACATCCAAGAATCCTCGGGTTTCGTTAATTGGCCAAAGCCAACCAATTCCCACAAAAGAATCCCTTCAATTGCAGAATACCAAACCTTGAATAACAAACACCCTGGGTGGGGTAAAACAAAATCTTTTCGTGAATCAAAGCGACCATCAAAAAGGCATCTTATTCTTTAAAAGTCCTAAACCGGGAGAACTCGTGAATCTTATCACCCAATAACGAAAGACCTTCAATAGGGGTAAGGCTGTTCTGAGAAATTGATCGTGTACACTCCATTTAATATCTTAGCAAAAGTGCTCTCAACTACAAAAAATTTTGAAATCAAAATGATGCCGCCATTCTCTACATTATCAAGCTGATAACTCAATAGACTGCCTTGGTGGAAACTCAAAAGTAGCAAACGAGCTCAAGAAGCCGCCTACAGTTGCATGAACTCAATTTGCGAACAAAATATCATCGAAGTTCGAGGAATCTCTTCCTATAAAAATATATAACAAAAAAAAGAGAAAAAAAAGAAGAAAAGAGAAATAAAAAGAGTAAGACGAGAGGTGTCAGGTGAAAAATCGTCCAGGACGTCTAACGACGGGGGATAAGTCAAGTGATGTGTCTTGTTTTCCTTGATAAAGTTCAGATCGAACTCATCAATTGTGCATTTGAAATACCACATGAATGTTCCATTTAACAATTATGCATTTAAGCTTGCATTAAAGGTTTAAAGATATATTTATTTCAAGTCGAGTCTTACAATACTCACACATCCCTAGGGCATGTCATCTATGTGACCCTAAAATCCTTTCTTCAATTCTGAACCCAGAAGCGCGACGTCTTGAAAACCTTGATCCTAATCACAAATTTAGGGAGCATGTCCTTTACATGAACCCTGAAGCTATTCATTTTTATCATCTGAGTAAGGGCATGTCATTCACATTACCCTAAAACCAACCCAAATTCTTTCTTAGACAGAGAAAACCCTCGGCTAACACAATCCAGAATTACTTTCAAAAGCAAACTGTCAGACCTAGTGGTTTGGGAGTCTTGAGATGGCAAGTCAAGGCCAACTCGCAGCTCGTTGGGATAAAAATTAGGAGGTTCCCAAAGGTCTAGAAATCAAATCAGAGGCGTCCTACCAACCCGAGGAATTTTCAAAAAAGACCATCTGGATGGAAACTGGCAGAAATCCTATCATCTTCAGATCAAGGGTCACTCGTGATCACTCATCTGAACCTGCAGTGCCGCACCCAAATTTGACCGCCAGGAAGAAGCCAGTCAACACCTGGCCTAAGGGGTTCTCCACCCACTATAATGTCATCCATATGCATAAAGTGTCGACACAATACACACACTCAATACATGTGAAACATCCACACATGCATTCATACCCGTAGGGTCTCTAGAAAATAGTCACCTCACATACTTCACAGTAGTGTCAAACAGAGTTGAGAATCTTATCAATCATCTGGCAAACATTCGTAAGTCCAGAATCTTTCGGTCACTGGCAATTAAGTTCAAACTAATCTTATCAATCATCTAGCAAACATTCGTAAGTCCAGAATCCTTCGGTCACTGACAATTAAGTCCAAACCAATCTTATCAATCATCTGGGAAACATTCGTAAGTACAAAATCCTTTGGTCACTGGCAATTAAGTCCAAACCAATCTTATCAATCATCTGGCAAACATTCGTAAGTCCAAAATCTTTCGGTCACTGGTAATTAAGTCCAAACCAATCTTATCAATCATCTGAAAAACATTTATAAGTCCAGAGACTTTCGATCACTGGCAATTAAGTCTATACCATCTTACCAATCATCTGACAAACATTCGTAAGTCCATAATCTTTCGGTTACTAACAATTAAGTCCAAACCAATCTTATCAATCATCTGGCAAACATTCGTAAGTCTCAAATCTTTCGGTCACTGGCAATTAAGTCCATACCATCTAATCATCAATCATCTGGAAATTAAGCCCAGAATCCTTCGGTCACTGGCAATTAAGTCCATACCATATAATCTTTCGATCATCTGGCAAAGTCCTGTAAGTCCAGAATCTATCGATCATCTGGCATTGTAAGTCCAAACCTCCACATTATCATATCATCATGTATCTAGCAACAAACCACAAGTTCAAAACCGCTTCTCCCTCATTTATCTCTTAATCGAAGGGGCAAAAAATTTTGTTTTCAAAATTCATCGATTAAGAGATAAATACGGTAGAAATGATCACCCCATACGAAGCGTGGAACACATAGGCTTGTACTAATTCTCTCGGAGAGGGGACAAATATAGTTGAGTCGTCCTTTCCCGAGTGCGAAGCACTAATGGATCATAGAAGATGAAATCAGTTCACGGAGTGCTCACTTCGTGTTCGAAAATTCTCTACACAAAGGAAATTTCCTTACACGAGGGGCAACTGTGAGCACTGGGATTTTATTCCAAGAGCAATGATGAAACCGGTCTTTGCCGATTATCCTTCGCGATCACCGTATCCACCTATTTTAATCCAAGGAGGTCGAGAGTCTCGTATTCAAGGCCTGAACAATACGTATTCCAATTGGTTTTGACAAATCTAACCTTTTTGAACATTTTTGTTTTTGGGCCCGGTTGGAACGAAAATCGGTCCATCGACCCATCTCTTACCCAACCGAAAATCAACCCATCTAACCCCTTCTCCACATCCCACAAATCTGATTTAGGTTGAAAAATTCAAACCAAACTAACCATTTAAGGGAAAGATGCTTTAAGGGACATAAAATCAAACCTATGTGACATACCACATTTGGGGTGGACAAAACGCCAAGTGGGGACCACTTTGGGTGAGGTGGAAACAACTTCCCAAGGGGGGGAAAGCTGATTCACAGAAATGCAACCTTAATACCACTCCCCTCTCATCCACAAACAAGAATAACACAACAACCAACACTTAGGATTTTTCCCAACTTCTCTCTTCTAATTTTCACTCTCAACTTGAACTCTCACTTTTCTCTCTTCCAAAAAACCCTTCCAAACCAAGAACTCCACTCTTACTCACCATCTTCATCTCCTAACTTCAAGTTCCATCAGCCATCTCTCCTTTCTTTCACTTCCTTTCACTTCCACCATACTCATCTTCTTCATCTACTTCACCATTTTCATCTCTCCTTCACCTCTCTCACCAAAAACCTCTTTCAACTACTCAAAAGCCACTCAAGCTCCCTCTTTTATGCTCAAAGGAGCAAGAATATTCATCCATAAGATCCTCTTACTCCTTGGAGTGTCAGTTTACACTCGAGAAATGCATTATTTGGGTGTTCGGGTCGAGAAAGCTCTCCAGTGCCCATTTGGTCTCCCACAACTCTACACGTGGATAAAGCACGCATCAAGGGTAAGACTCCGAGATCTAGCTCCTCTTCTCCTTCTTCTTTTGCTGTTTGCTGTGTTTTGTGTTGGTTTTTTGGGTTTTGAAATCGCGTGACTCGTGTTTGGAGTCACTAAAAACCGATTTTGAGCTAAATAACAGGAAAATTGCCTAATTTGCATATAAACTTGTAAAACTGGATTTTTTGATTGTCTTGAGTACTATATTTATATACCTTAGTAGAAATGGAGCAATTCGGGACTTGAACGGACTAAATCGAGCTTAAAACGAATTCTAACAAGTAATAACGGACATTTGGTGTTTATATCTTAAAACTTGATAAAGCTCGGGATTTAGGAGTTAAACTCATCTCTAACCTGTTAAAAACTTGGTTTTGGACATTCCAGGGTGTTTCCATGGATTCGACCGAGGTTAAAATGACATAAAAATGGAAAAAGGCGGATGGAGTAGCCCCTACTCGCCGAGTATGGATAGTGTACTAGGCGTGTACAGGCTGAGTAAGGGGACAGACCCCTTACTCGATCTGGTACTCAACGAGTACCAGGTCGAGTAAAGGGTCTTCCCCCTTTACTCGTGCTTTACTCGACGAGTACCCCTCTGTACTCGTCGAGTACCCCTCTGTACTCGTCGAGTACAGCTTATCCTCTCTCGTATCCCTACACGTGTATTTTCGTATTTTTTCATTTTCTCACTCTTTTCCAATCCGAATCTCACGTATAATACACCGTTGGAAAGATATGTCAATGCAGAATCTGATGGAATGCTTAAATCAACCTTTTTTTTTGAATTTAAATGCACTATATTTTGCTTGAAAAGTGAAAGTAGCTTAGATTCAGTTTTGGTCTTTCCAAACCTTGTTTCATCTGGTATTTAAGACCCGAATACCACCTTTTCATGTACGTGTGATGTGTGTACGAAAATCATCTGATATTATGTATCTGTGACCTAGATTTTTCTTCATGTACTGAATGTTTGCATGCTAGAAACCATACCGGGAAGCCGAATTTAGGGCCGCTAAAACAGCATAACGAAGGGGTTTAAGCCCTGGATTTCCAACTCGTTGAATAAATTTCATGTAGCAAAAGATTAAAATTG